>JBBPFD010000341.1:0-30895 GCA_038363315.1 Mugilogobius chulae
TCACATGATGAATCCAACTCAAAATACTATAACTTGAAGTTAATGTACAGTATAATTGCAATTTAGTACGGTTCACTTGATTAGGTTTTTAATCCTGTAAGAAAAAAATATAGAAAGAAAAAAAAATAAAAAAAAAAAAAAAAAAAAAAAAAAGAAAAAAAAAAAGAAAGAATAAGGTGAGGTCTCAGTAGACCAAAGAAGCAAGGAAAAAGGAGAAAAAAAGAAAAAAAAAAAAAAAAAAAAATATAAAAAAAAAACAAAACGAAAAAAATACGGTGTGAATGAACAACAATGATGTCCAAGCAAAATAGATAATTAAAGATCAGTCAAATACTCTTTAGACGGGTTTTGAGCGTTTCTTTTAATCGGTTCTGTTGCAAAGTGGCAAATAATTCATCACATTTAAGTAGATGTTTCTATCATTATTTTAGTTGCGTTGATAGAAAAAGTGTATTAAAATGACAATACAGTTTTGTTTTACATTTTTTAGTTACAGTTTTAAATGTGACAATGTTCTCTGTTCTGTTTAAATAAATCAATAAAATCTTTTGTCTTTCTTGTGGATGGATGAGGGCAGCTCATAGTAACAACACTGAACTTTCTGAGACTCATAATTCTTGACTGACGTGTTTAAAAGAGAGCTGACATTTATATAGGGATTACAACGGTTTAAAGTTTATTTGTTATTTTTTATCTGGTCTGTTCAGGCTTTTTTTGCTGCATTCTGTTTGAGGGCACAGAGAAATAAACTACATTTGGTTTGAGCTCTCGAGTGTCTTGTCTTCTGTCACAATAGACCAATTAACAACAAAAAACTGCATTTAATTCATTATGGCTGCCTTCCACCTGGTTAAAATGTTATTTGCCTGTTGAATGTTTTGATGATGTCTCGTGCAATTCTTCCCCTGAGATGAATCTGCAGCATAAAAAAATAAATAATAATAGCTATTATTATTATGATTATTATTGTTGTTATTATTATTATTATTATTATTAGTAGTAGTAGTAGTAGTAGTAGTTTTGCTCTTTGTACAAGTTCCTGGAAACTTGTCCCGCTCCGCTCTCAGCCAATCGGAACACGGTAAAGTTTGTGGGATAACCAATCAGAAGAGCGAAGCCGTGGCGCTGTTTTGGTTTGACATGTGGTTAGCTTGAGCTGGATTTAACGGCGGAGACATTTGTAAAAATGTCTAAAGGCGAAGCGCTGAGAGGTTTTGTGAAGGAGCGGCTGACTGCGGCTGCTGAAGAGATATTTGCGCAGATTGAAAGAACGATAGCGGAGTATGAAGAGGAACTGCGCCGCTACCAGAGGGAACAGGCGCTGCTGGAGTCTGTTTTGAACCCGACAGTTGTGCTAGTGCGGGCGGATGTAAAGACGAGTCCTGGACCCGGTCTGAACCATGGTCCGAACCAGGAAATCCCAGAGACTTCACAGATTAAAGATGAGCCAGAGGAACAGAACATCCAACATCTGCAAGTGTAAGATTCACCATTTAACACATCTGACTGCTGTTAGCTTAGCCGTTAAATCATGCTAGTTGTTAGCTTGGCTATATTAGCATCACTTAAACGGCCTGAAACGGCAACGCGTCACTGTTGTTTTCCCCCTCAGCAACTGTTGGTTGCAATCTCCTGCATCACCATAATAATAAAGAATAGGAAGCTAAACTGTTTACCTCTTTTAAGACGTTTTCTGGCGAAATAAATGTATTTGTAGCACAACTAATTCAAGTCGAGTTACAACCGAGTTTAAACGGAGGTTACTGAGATGTTGTTATGTCAGAAAAGTAAACAATAAGTTAAAAAAGATGCTAAAACACGCCAGGCGGCGCTAGCATCACGTTAGCATTTAGCTCGCAGCTACCATTAGCATTGCTAGATATATTTACATACTTGGAAGGTTGAATCACTTTATTTATCCTCATGTCTTCGTGTCTGTATTTGACACAATATATCTCCTAAAGTCCATGTTTGCTGTTGTAGTTTTTGAGCAATAGGGCTGTCACTAACGATTATTTTAATAGTTGATTAGTCAGCGATTATTTTTTCGATTAGTCGACTAGTCAACGATTATTATTTTTTACGTGATCTGCTAAACACATTTTTGCTTACATCATGCTTTAAACCAGTGCTTCTCAAACTTTTTTTTGCCGTGCCCCCCTTGGAATAGAAAAAATGACCCACGCCCCTACCCCGTCTGCAAAAGTACAAAACTGTCTGTCTGTGGTATTTAGGTTTAGCTGCATAATTTAACACCAAATTATATTTAAAAATGGCTAATTTGTAGTTCAATGAATAAACTCAATTTTACAAATATTACCAGTGTCCATCAGTTTTGATATTTTGCATGATCAGAATGTTATTTCATTTTGTTTTAGGCTGAACAGGAATTTATAAAACCAAGTTTAAGCCACTCATAGAACTATAGTTACATTGGTAACTAACATTTTCAGTCCTGATGAAAACCTGGTCCAGTTCTGGGACAGTCCTGGTTAAAACCAGCTCAGTGTCACTAAATACACTGTGGGAAGTGAAACAATCCCATTTTTAACGTTTTCAAAGTAAACATCACAGACACGTGTGTAAAAGTTCGTGCATTGCCGCTGATCGAGGCTGATTCTCCGTGCGCATATTTAATGAGATGTTATCGGTTTGAAGTCTTTAACGGGCTGTGTCTCTGTGATTCTTTGGTCGATTTAAACACTCACACGGAGCTCAGACTTGTCTCTGTCCCGCTGTCTGTACAGCAGACCTTTCTTCCTCGTGTCCACTGCAATAACTACAGCGGAAGAGATCCTCTGTGTGTGGACTGTTTATGAGAGAGGGAGAGAAAAGGGCGCAGCGGCAGAGCGGGACACTTTCATTCATGCATCGCGTGCATCGAGTTGCGTTAATGCCGACAAAATAATTGATCACAATTCAGTACGTGGTGCGTTCGTCTCCTGTTTTATCTGCATCAGTAGCCTTTCTTTTGACAGTCCATGTTGCAGCTCCACTCGCTGCTGCAACTGTTCTCTTTTCCTGCTTTTCCTGGTTTATTATTGTAAAATGGAATGAAGCGACGCGTCGACAATAGCAAATCTGTGTCGACGATTTTTTATAGTTGACATCGTCGACTACGTCGACTAATCGTGACAGCCCTATTGAGCAGTGACTGTTAAAGTTGTTGTTCTGATTCACTCTCTGTGTTAACTTTCCCCCTCGGAGGTCCGTAAGTGGGCGTGGCCTTTGATGTTATTTTCAATCAAACTAACCTGCTCAGAAAGATTCACAACTTTAATTTATGATAAAGATACGTGAAGCCTCGTACTTCACTGTATTTTCATATTTGAAGTTGTCAGAAACAGTTAAGTTAGCTTACATATGTTGTCTGTTGTAACGTTTCATAATATGAGTTAACTAGAACACTCTAATGGTACGTTCAGATATGTGGCGTCAAATACGCGCCAGACGCCTAGCGTTGAACGCAGAAAACAAGCCAAGAAGCTGCGTCAGACGCGCGAATAAAACGCGTTGTTCACAGGCGTCTATTCGCTTCAACGTCATAAAAAGAAGGAGCTCTCGGTTCTCTGGTGCGAGCCGATGCGAGAAAACCAAACCAGGAAACTGGAAACTGCAGGTGCGATTTGTCGCCAAGTTTATGAATCTCAATAAACATCAGTGTTTGTCTGTCCAGCGATCCTGGTTAAAAGCACAAATCCTCTTGAAATCAGACCGTCAAAACTCTGTCCATTCAGTTGTTTTTGAGAAATGAAGCCTTATCCGCGCGGCCCAGAGCTAAAGTGTGCTCCGTGAAACTGCAGCCTCCTGTTTACGGATCAATAGGTTACGTAATTGGACATGCTGCACTTTGCGCAGCACAGGCGGCAGTCTCACGGCCTCCCAGACGGAACAGCAGCTCGTAAAGCGGCATTTGTCTGTCTTTGTGTTCTAATTGAGAGAGCGGAGGAGCGGAGGAGCGGTCGGGATGCAGCTCTCTAAATTAGTAGACTATTATAACCTGTTTAAAAAGCATTTTCAGTCCGTCAAAATGATGGAGAGCCTTGGAAATGTTCCTTCAAAGCAAAATACAATCCGTAAATGAAAAGTGTCGGTTAACCTACTGTATATTGAAGCGTTTGACGCTGCCTACATGTTCATTTAATTGTCCTGAGATCAAATAAATGGAACAAATAAATCCGAATCAGACAAACATTTATTGTGCCTGTCAGGATGAACACTATTTACAAGCAATGAATTTGCCTAGTGCAACTTCAAGCACTGCCTGATAACATTAGATTTATTTTATCAATCATTATTTATTTATTTTGATTTGTGTTATTTGTAATTTTTAGCTATATTTTTGTATATTTGGGTTTATTGCATATTTCATTAACAGTAACATTATTTTATTATTATAATTTAGAGGTACACTTTAAGAAAAATAATAGATTTGAATTTTGTCTGCTTATTAAAGACTTTTAAAACAGACTATTTACCGCTAAACACAGAAGAGAAAATAACGGCGGTATCAGCATTCAGCTTGTTTCTTGGTGGCAGCAAAGCGCGTACGTTTCTTGGTGATAACAAAGTGCGTAAAAAGCAGACTTTGTTCATGAGAAACACAGTCAATAGACCAACCCCGTCTCTATAAAAATATGCTCTATATTTACATTTTTGCAAAGCCATTTTACTGCCCACTGAACGTATTTACAAGCAAATTACGTAAAATGACCACGTCATCAAATCACGTACATTCCCGACATTTTCAAAGCTTTTGCGCAGTAACGGCAAAACTACCCATTTTACATATAATAAAACACTTATTTTACATATATAATAAATGTACCCATTTTACATATATAATAAAACACTTATTTTACATATATAATAAAATGTACCCATTTTATATATATAATAAAACACTGGTGCACGGTAGCCAAGTGGTTAGAGCTCTGGCTTCCCAACAAGGAGGTCGTGGGTTCGACTCCCGGGTTGGACCATATCAACATCTCACGATCTCTCTGGGTGGAGTTTGCATGTTCTCCCCGTGTCACCGTGGGTTTTCTCTGGGTACTCCGGTTTCCTCCCACCGCCAAAAACATGCATGTTTAGGTTAATTGGGCATCACTGTAAATTTCCCTTAGTGAGTGAATGAGAGAGTGAATGTTTGTCTGTCTAACCCTGCGACGAGTTGGCCACTGTCCAGGGTGTTCCCCGCCTAAGGCCCAAAGTTACTGGGATAGGCTCCAGTCACCCGCGACTCCTAACGGGATTAAGCAGTAGAAAATGAATGAATGAATGAATGAATGAATAAAACACTTATTTTACATATATAATAAAACGTACCCATTTACATACAGTATATAATAAAACACTTATTTTACATATATAATAAAACGTACCCATTTTACATATATAATAAAACACTTATTTTACATATATAATAAACGTACCCATTTTACATATAATAAACATTTATTTTAGATATATAATAAAACGTACTCATTTTACATATATAATAAAACACTTATTTTACATATATAATAAAACATACCCATTTTACATATATAATAAAACACTTATTTTACATATATAATAAAACACTTATTTTACATATATAATAAAACGTACCCATTTTACATATATAATAAAACACTTATTTTACATATATAATAAAACACTTATTTTACATATATAATAAAACGTACCCATTTTACATATATAATAAAACACTTATTTTACATATATAATAAAACGTACCCATTTTACATACAGTATATAATAAAACACTTATTTTACATATATAATAAAACATACCCATTTTACATATAAAATAAAACACTTATTTTACATATATAATAAAACGTACCCATTTTACATATATAATAAAACACTTATTTTACATATATAATAAAACGTACCCATTTTACATATAAAATAAAACACTTATTTTACATAATAAAACGTACCCATTTTACATATATAATAAAACACTTATTTTACATATATAATAAAACGTACCCATTTTACATATATAATAAAACACTTATTTTACATATATAATAAAACATACCCATTTTACATATATAATAAAACACTTATTTTAGATATATAATAAAACGTACCCATTTTACATATATAATAAAACACTTATTTTACATATATAATAAAACACTTATTTTACATATATAATAAAACGTACCCATTTTACATATATAATAAAACACTTATTTTACATATATAATAAAACGTACCCATTTTACATATATAATAAAACACTTATTTTACATATATAATAAAACACTTATTTTAGATATATAATAAAACGTAATCATTTTACATATATAATAAAACACTTATTTTACATTTTTAATAAAACGTACTCATTTTACATATATAATAAAACATACTCATTTTACATATAATAAAATAAGTAAGTTTTAGGCTAGGGCTGGACGATTTTGACCCCCAAAAAAATCTCCGATTTTTAAAAGAAAAATTCGATTTTCGATTTGATTTCGATTTTTTTGTTTGTTTTTTTAAAATACAATTTAAAAATAACTGGGTGCAATAATTATCATTTGTAAAACACTCCTTTAATGCTGTAATTTAACATAGAATTACAAGTGCATAGAAAAAGCAAAAATATATAGAATGAGATTCTTTTAAAATTATTTGTAGTAAGGACATTCACATCTAGCCATTTGATATTTTTAACTATAAGCCTATTTATATTTCAGTGCAGTAACTCATGTAAGCTAAACTCAAGCAAACTTGCAGATAAACTGTTTCACATAAGACACGCACAAGCTTTTTGGAGAAGACAGCTACTGACATTTATTCCATTAAATGTAATAAGAAGCCAATAAGAAACGGGATTTGACCAAAGCTTAGTCCTGCCCTCTCTGTCTCTCTCTCGTGTCAGCTGCTGCAGCGCTTCTTTTTCATTATAGGCATTTGAGTTATTTAATTTCTGCTAAACAGCTAGCATATAGCAAGGCTTCTTTGCGTTTTGTGATGTTTTTTGTTTGTTTGTTTTATCCCAGGCTGCCGTCTGTGCGCGCCGCGCGGAATTGTAGCACTACGTTTAGCATTGCGGAGGGTTTTTAACTAAAAACTACCGCAAAACTAAGTCCTTTAGGGCATGCTATACCTCTATTTAAAGCTCTGATTCTGCGCTATTCAAACGCTGGATTCGTTTTTGAATTTGAAAAAGTCGCTAAACATAGAACAAGCACAGAAGCGCCAGCTACTGTTAGCAACGTTAGCAGCTGTTGTTCAGTGTTGCCAGATTGGGCGGGTTTCCGCCCAATTGGGCTCCTTTTTTTTGCTCCCGGCGGGGAAAAAATACGTTGGGCGGGTGCGTATATTTTGGGCTGCTTTTGATGTCTCGGGCGGGATTTTGAAAATACGAAATACGTGCTATTATTCATAAATATGTGCGTATTTCTCATTGACTGGTTGAATAAAATGCATCTATTTCTTTCAATTCTGTGTAATAAATTGTTTTAATTACGTTTTTTTTATACATGTAGCCTATTAGGATAGAACCTTGGTTTTTAAATCCATCCCGCAAATAATGCTCTCTCTCTCCTGCTCGCTCTCCCAACACACACACACACACACAGACACGCGCTTTGGCACCATGCAACAGGCACGTGCAGCAAAGGGGAGAGCCGCTCTGAGCAGGCACGCAGAACCAGGTAGGGCTAAAACAGCTCATACGGGGCAAATGTGTACACAGGGCACAATAATGACGGCACAAACACGTTCGCCACATTCTAAGCTTTAAAACGATGTGTGGCTTATAATAGTCCGCCTCATAATCATAGAGAAAAGAGCCTCATAAGGACGTGAGTTTGAGAAAAGTTAGTGTTTGATGTCGGACCGTTTATAACGCGTCTCCAAATGAACAAACTCTCTAATCTATTTGTTTGTCATTAGGCTACTGGAGCTTCTAGGCACAATACACGTTGTTTAAGTGGTTGTCATGTTTTTAATTGATGTATTACTCTGGTTGTCGAGGGCTCTGCTTCTGATTTTGCCTTTGCAACAAAGGTGAGTTCTGAAAGTTTTTTTTTTTTTTTTTTTGGGCGGGTTTTTGACGTTTTGGGCGGTTTTTACATGAACTTTGGGCTGGAAAAAGTCAGAACAATCTGGCAACACTGCTGTTGTTAGCATAAGGAGGACTGCAGAGACAGCGGCACAGACGCAGAGGCACACAGAGGCATGACAACATTACAGGGTGAGCTTGGTGATTAATTATTCTTTTCTGAAGACCAAAACAATGACAATTTCAATGTGTACATGACTTTAGCTGCGTGAGAAAGACTAGAACTGAGCGCACAATGCTCTACGGAAGCCTGTAAGGACGAGGCAAGAGCCGCAAAACCCAAGTAAAAAAAAATTGAATTTCTAAAAATAAAAATCGATTTGACCTCCAAATTCGATTAATCAATTAAATCGATTTTTTGCCCAGCCCTATTTTAGGCCATTATATATTCTCACAAGAGAACGCTGCACCTGCAGGGACAATGAATAGATCAGTGCGTGCTTTTCAGGGGCCCACTCATAATTGGATATGCAGAATCATAGAGCCATTTTTGCCATACGATTGTATAGAAAAGCACGTATAAGTGTTACTAAATAAGATTACATTTGCTTAGGCTATACTTTGTACTCCCTCCTTTAACAATTTTAAAATCACCCTAAAATCACCCTCACCACCCCCACAAACCTTTGTTTGTTTTTTTTTAAGCACTGTTCTGCAAAAGTTTGTACTTTCACAGACTAAATAATACATAGCCTATTTTTGAAATATTAAGATTGAAAAATCCAAAATGACTCATGTGTAAACTCTGAAGCTTAGCAATAAAATATATTTGTGACAAATTGTGATGCAGTAGGCCTAAAATAAATGCGTTGTAATCTACAACACAAGTTGCACCGATTTGATGCAAGGCCTTGTACCAAAATTAGGAGAAATATAAACAGAATTCAATGTTTCATGCATTGACAAAAATGCAAAATAAAAAAAAAAAAGAAAAATGAAAAAGCTAAACTATACATATAGATTTCCGTCATGACAAACAGCGTTTACCTCAGATGTCCGACAGATCAAGGCCTTCAACCACGCGAACCTGCCGCCTGCACAAATAATGGCCAAGGGATGTGTATGTGGTGAGGATAGGCCTGATGCGATGGGACTGAATAGAAAAAATAATGTTGTGTCGTAGATGTAACGTAGATTAAATAATATTACGACAGCTGGTCTAGCCATCGTGCGCTCTTAATTTAGATTAAGGCGACAAACGAAAATTATGAAATACAAAGCTAAAAAATAACTTTTCCTCTATTCATAAATCTATTAATGACAGGGGAACAAGATTTATACTGCAGGACACGTGTTGTCCATGTCAGTGCGGGCCCTTGGAGGACGACTAGGCTACGTCATATGAACAGTTCTGTTCATGTTACATTCTTCGTTTCCTACTTCTAGGCGCGTAAATGATTTTCATAAATGGCATCCAGTTATTTTTGCTCATGTACGATAATTGGGCTGCAGCCTTGGGATCAAACTATACCGGATTAAAAAAACATATATTTTTCATACAACAAATTAGGCTACGTTCATGCACTACTGAGACTCAAATTACTTTTACCGAATTCCAAATATGTATAACAAATAAAACCTGTTTTAACTTCAGTTTCAGTAGCCTATAATTTAAACATCAGTGTATTCTTTTAGAACGGACCGACTAGGACTTTGTCCAACTCCATGTAAAGATGTGTCTAAATATTCCAGGGTGTGCTGTTATTATGAACACTTAAACCCTACAGCCTGGTGACTCCTTTATGTAGAAAATACGTTTGTCTGATGAATGGAATTACATTGGCCTAAATAAACATTTACCTGGCTGTCCAGCGTGGTGCTGATTGTCTCCAAACTAGGTCTTTTTTTTGTCCGTCTCTGTAGAGGAGAGATGATGTGTCGACTCGTACAGCGCGAACGAGCGTCTCCTCCTCGCTGCTCGGCTCGCTGCTCGGCTCGCTGCACCTGTTCACATTGCTGCCGCCACGTCCAGTCGGGGGCGTGTACATTCACTACGACTCCTCTGCTGCTACACGCTGCAGGCCCAGTGCTCGCTCGTGGTCGCGCTAGACACTCGTTTGAAACGCTCCACAGTGAACACCGCGCCGCCAGTGTGTGACGCTGAAAACGCTCCTCTTCGCGTGTCTACATAGACTTTACATGGGACGCTTACGCCCGTTCGCGATATGTGAACGTACCATAAGAGTGTTTGATAACGTTTATTTTTTTATATAAAGATGTGTGAAATCCTGTACTTTCCACTGTCACAAAAACATCCAGTGAAACATGGAGGTCACTGATTTGAGTGTAATATACTGTTGTTAAACCATTCCTGTCTCGCTGCTCTGGCCGTGGTCCGAGGACACAGGGGACAGCCGTCTTCTCCAGGGCTGAAGGGTCGCTCTTTCTTTGGGGTTAAACTCCCTTTTCAAAGCCTCAAAGTTGTTGAGAGTGTCGAGTGTGTTAAATGACCATTGCAGTCTTTATTTTGCAGAAGTGAGTTCTGCTCAGCCAGGGCTTTAAGTGGGCTCTCTGGTGCTCTCACTTTCATTTAGAGCAGGGGTCTCCAACCTTTTTCACCAGGAGAGCTACTTTTGAAAAACAAAACGAGTGTTGAGCTACTAAATTTAGCTATTACAAAAACTTGAAGCTAAATGGAACCCAGTTAGATGCATATGAAACATAAGCCATTCTCCATTTAGACATGGACACGACTAGACAATTAAAGATCCATTTACGATATAAATAGATTATGAATACAATTTAACAAAATCCTGTGGTGAGCTACAGGTCTGAGATCACTGATTTAGAGACTTTGTCTTCTTAAAATTATGGAGAAAACGCACTAAATGCCAGCAGTGGTTGTGACCAAAAGAGCGCTCTGTCCTGATGCTAAAAAGACCCAGTTAGATAGATAGATAGATAGATAGATAGATAATAGATAGATAGATAATAGATAGATAGATAGATAGATAGATAGATAGATAGATAGATAGATAGATAGATAGACGGACGGACGGACAGATTGATTAGTTTATTGTTATTTTTTATGTTACATAAAAACAAATTTGTATTTTTGTATTTTGTAGCAGAACAACAGTTTCTGGCATCAGGACTGAACACTCTTTGGTTCACAACCCCCTCCCCTGAATGCTCTGAAATGGAGCATTTTAAATGAAGCAGTGGTGAAACAGAGGACCTGTCCCTCTCAACACACTTAAAGCATTGGTTCTGCTCTAACTAACTCTGGTCCTAGGTCACTTTACAGACACACATTTTGGCCTTATTTTAACTGCTAAATGTGTTTGTTTAAGACCTTCTAGACCGAGCACAGGACGACTCGATTAATCTGCTGTTGTTATTACAGTTGTAATCTTTTTCAGGTGTGTCCCAGAGTGCAGTGCTGTGTGTGTGAAGACAGAAGAGTCATCACTGCTTCAACAAACTGAGCTCAAACAAGAAGAAACACAGGGAGAGGACGTCAGCACAGAACCACATTTACACTCAGAGACTGAGAGAGACACAGAGCACTCTTCTGACACTGACAATGATGAAGACTGGAGAGCTCCACTCAGCTCTTCAGATGATGACGACCACGACAATAACGTCCAGATTAGAACCAGAAGAACCACTGCACAAAAGTCAGGTCTGTCCTCCAAATACAAGACTGCACCTGAGACCAGTGCCACTGTGAACAAAGGAGACAAGTCAGGAACAGCCGAAGGATCTGAAGGGAAAAAGAACCAGTGCTCTGTTTGTAACAAGATAATAAAAGGAACGAAACACCATTTACAAATACACATGAGAATTCACACAGGAGAAAAACCTTACAGCTGTTCTATCTGTCAGAAGAAGTTTGCTCAAAAAAGCCACGTAACTGTTCACATAAGAAACCACACAAGAGAAAGGAGTTCAACCTGTAACAAAACATTTACTCAGATTGGTAACCGAAAGATTCACAGAAGAACAAACCCAGGAGAGAGTCTTTTATCGAGTCCAGAGGCCGGTCTGAATCATGGTCTGAATCATGGTCTGAACCAGGAAATCCCAGAGACGTCACAGACTGAAGACGAGCCAGAGGAACAGAGAGACCAGCATCTGCAAGTGTAAGATCCACTATTGAAACATCATAAGTGACCAGTCCAGTCATTATATTGGTCACCTTTTCACATTTAATCTTTTGTCACGCTTTTATTCTTGATGTAAGTAGCCTGCTCACATTTATACATAAACAGTCAGCTTTACACATTTTCAGGGTTTACACTGGGGTTTATTATTGGTGTAGTCTACAGTGCAGGGTGTAAGTAAACAATGTGAAAATAATGCCTGGTATTGAGATCTGGAATACAGAGTCCGCATCTCTAAGATACTGTTTTATTCCCTTTCAGGTGTGTCCCAGAGCCCAGTGCTGTCTGTGTGAAGACAAAAGGAGCCAAAGGACCTGAAGAGAAGATACACCAGTGCCCTGTTTGTAACAAGAGTATAAAAGGAAGTAAACGGGATTTACAAAGACACATGAGAATTCACACAGGAGAGAGACCTTACAGCTGTTCAACCTGTAACAAAACATTTAGTCACATTAGTACTCTACGAAAACACAAAAGAGTTCACACAGGAGAGAGACCTTACAGCTGTTCAATCTGTAACAAAGCATTTACTCAGATTACTACTCTACAGAATCACAAAAGAGTTCACACAGGAGAAAGACCTTACAGCTGTTCAACCTGTAACAAAACATTTATTCAGAATAGTCATCTACAGCGTCACAAAAGAGTTCACACTGGAGAGAGACCTTACAGCTGTTCAACCTGTAACAAAACATTCAAACGTCCTGATCATCTAAAGATTCACAGAAGAAAGCACACAGAAAAAAAAAAACTCAAGTTGAGTCGAGTCCTGGGCCCGGTCTGGACCATGGTCTGAACTGGTCTGAATCTGCAAAATCCACCTTAAACACATCTTACTTTGATTAGTATTCAGACTTTATAGTACGATAAATTACTGTCAGCGACCCAGACGTTTTTTGTTTGTTTGTACATAGTTCTGGCTCAGGTTTTTCTCTGGATATTTTGTAGTTTTACTTAAACAAAATGTGGATTTAGCCAAAATCCTAAACTCTACAGACGTATTACACATCTCACAGCTTAAAAACACTGTAATATTAAACTCCTGTGTGAGGACATTTCATCATTCAAAAGACAGAACATGTTTGCATACATGTTTATATACGTTGAATTTACACAAGTTTTCATAAATCTGCTGTGTTTTTATGTCAAATTGACTTCTTGCTGGCTTTGATGCAACAAGCCACGTGTTCATACAGTCTGCATTCACAAGTGACCTACGACTGCAAATGACAAAACTTTCAACTCTAGGTATTGTTCATTTATTAATTATTTTCTACCACTTGTCCCTTTTTGAAGTGGCGAGTGATTGGAGCCGATCCCAGTGACTTTGGGCCTTAGGCGGAGGCACCTGGACAGTGGCTGACTCATCACAGGGTTAACACATAGAGACAGACAGACAATCATTCACTGTCAGTTATTCACTATGGCTGTTTTAAGCCTATGAAGGACAAATACGATATATAATCTTGTTCTATTAGTTCCTCATGTAAAACACAGCTGAAGTGTTGTCCGTGAGATATTTTTTGTTCTATTCTGAGCCTCTGAAAACACTGCTCTGAATATCCTCGATCTGTGATGTCATAGGTCCGTCTGTTTTGAAGTCTAAAAATCCTTTAGACGGGTTTTGAGCGTTTCTTTTAATCGGTTCTGTTGCAAAGTGGCAAATAATTCATCACATTTAAGTAGGAGATGTTTCTATCATTATTTTAGTTGTGTTGATAGAAAAAGTGTATTAAAATGACAATACAGTTTTGTTTTACATTTTTAGTTACAGTTTTAAATGTGACAATGTTCTCTGTTCTGTTTAAATAAATCAATAAAATCTTTTGTCTTTCTTGTGGATGGATGAGGGCACATAGTAACAACACTGAACGCTCTAATATTCATCTTTTTTTCAACAATCACCTGCTTTGCTCACTTACATAATGCTTTCTGAGACTCATAATTCTTGACTGACGTGTTTAAAAGAGAGCTGACATTTATATAGGGATTACAACGGTTTAAAGTTTATTTGTTATTTCTTTATCTGGTCTGTTCAGGCTTTTTTTTGCTGCATTCTGTTTGTGGGCACAGAGAAATAAACTACATTTGGTTTGAGCTCTCGAGTGTCTTGTCTTCTGTCACAATAGACCAATTAACAACAAAAAACTGCATTTAATTCATTATGGCTGCCTTCCACCTGGTTAAAATATTATTAGCCTGTTGAATGTTTTGATGATGTCTCGTGCAATTCTGCCCCTGTGATGAATCTGCAGCATAAAAAAAATAAATAATAATATAGCTAATATTATTATTATTATTAGTAGTAGTAGTAGTAGTAGTAGTAGTAGTAGTAGTAGTAGTAGTAGTAGTAGTAGTAGTAGTAGTAGTAGTAGTAGTAGTAGTAGTAGTAGTAGTAGTAGTAGTTTTGCTCTTTGTACAAGTTCCTGGAAACTTGTCCCGCTCCGCTCTCAGCCAATCGGAACACGGTAAAGTTTGTGGGATAACCAATCAGAAGAGCGAAGCCGTGGCGCTGTTTTGGTTTGACGTGGTTAGCTTGAGCTGGATTTAACGGCGGAGACATTTGTAAAAATGTCTAAAGGCAAAGCGCTGAGAGGTTTTGTGAAGGAGCGGCTGACTGCGGCTGCTGAAGAGATATTTGCGCAGATTGAAAGAACGATAGCGGAGTATGAAGAGGAACTGCGCCGCTACCAGAGGGAACAGGCGCTGCTGGAGTCTGTTTTGAACCCAACAGTTGTGCTAGTGCGGGCGGATGTAAAGACGAGTCCTGGACCCGGTCTGAACCATGGTCCGAACCAGGAAATCCCAGAGACTTCACAGATTAAAGATGAGCCAGAGGAACAGAACATCCAACATCTGCAAGTGTAAGATTCACCATTTAACACATCTGACTGCTGTTAGCTTAGCCGTTAAATCATGCTAGTTGTTAGCTTGGCTATATTTGCATCACTTAAACGGCCTGAAACGGCAACGCGTCACTGTTGTTTTCCCCCTCAGCAACTGTTAGGAAGCTAAACTGTTTACCTCTTTTAAGACGTTTTCTGGCGAAATAAATGTATTTTTAGCACAACTAATTCAAGTCGAGTTACAACCGACTTTAAACGGAGGTTACTGAGATGTTGTTATGTCAGAAAAGTAAACAATAAGTTAAAAAAAGATGCTAAAACACGCCAGGCGGCGCTAGTGTAACGGGTCTCAGCACCACTGTGTGATTCTGTTCATAAATTAGTCTAAGAATGTCTTGGTGCGGATCCGTTAACCCTTTATATCTGCGTTGTGTTCTTTGAGTGCTGCGTTTGTAACCGGTGTAGACCCACACGAGGGACCAGGTCGGTGAAGTGTGTGGTGGTATGGGATAAACTCACCCCCTCAGGTATAAAAAAAAAGCAGGACCGGCAGATTGGGCTAAGGGGAGCGTTCCCTTTAGCTCAACGTGTTTGTCGGTCGCCTGCGGAACGAAAGATCCTGGTTCGACTCCCGCTCAGGACGGTACTGACCACTATCGTCACATTGGTGCCGTGACCCGGATATGTCCTGAGTGGTGTGAGTTTAGAGGGGTGAGTGTAACCGGTGTAGACCCACACGAGGGACCAGGTCGGTGAAGTGTGTGGTGGTATGGGATAAACTCACCCCCTCAGGTATAAAAAAAAAGCAGGACCGGCAGATTGGGCTAAGGGGAGCGTTCCCTTTAGCTCAACGTGTTTGTCGGTCGCCTGCGGAACGAAAGATCCTGGTTCGACTCCCGCTCAGGACGGTACTAACCACTATCGTCACACGTTGACTGAAGAGAAGACCAGGAGACATGGGATGACCACTGGATTCACTTTTACTGTGGCAACTCTGCACAAAAAATAAAATATACAGTTCTCCGTCACATGTAGTCTCCATGCACACAGACCAGCAGTCCCCTCCTCAGATGCTAGACGCAGACTGAGCTAACAGTGCATGTACATTTTAGACTAGCTCTTTTTAACAATTTACATTTTTAACAAGAAAATAAAATACATGAATTACATTGTTTTTAGCTACCCAGTTTGTAACACATGAATTACCATTTTGTAAGCACCTTGCACATACCTGCACAAAAAATAAAATATACAGTTCTCCGTCACATGTAGTCTCCATGCACACAGACCAGCAGTCCCCTGTTAGCAACAAACACATGGAATACAATGCTTAAGCTAGCAGCACATGTGACACAGAAAACTCGTTTTCAAACTTGATCAGAATGTAAATATTAGTTTGTAACTTGTGGCAATAAAGTTTTATATTAACATCTTCGACATTTTTAGAGCCAAAATAGGAAAATAAAATACGTTTTTATGGAGAGAGAAAAACCCTCTGCTTACCTCCTCAGATGCTAGACGCAGACTGAGGGAGGCGCTGTTACGCAGCACGCAAGTCACGTCTCTCTTAAAGTGACAGTACAACAGTAATGTGCAAGGCTTAAAACACAGTAATAATAATGAAAACAGACATGAACTTGTCTCAAACATCAGAATAATTACTGATTAAGGAATAAACTGAAGGATTTGGTGAAATTCACAAAATAAAAATACAAGTACATTTCCTATTGGTTACATTCACCCCTCCTGAAATTCACCAAGATCCTGAATGTAGTCTTCACAGGATCTCAAGAAGGACATTTATCACAACAACCTGTCACAAGCAATCAATGGACCTAGCCCATAGTCCAACTGAAAAGTTACCTCACAAACAAGGTTCAGGAAATAAAAAGGTTGATCAAGTCTCAATACTCCCTTAGGTAAATGTGACGCCTTGTACGACACACAGTGCTTGGACTTTTAGTTATCACATCACTCTAGCAAAAGAAACTATACCAAGATGAAAATATTACAAAATCATCGGTACAAAAACAAAAATCTCAAGCCACAAAAACAGGCTGAGTACTCTCACCAAATAAAACAGGTGGACTTTTGAAATAAGGCACTTGAACCATTGACTCGATTAATCTGTTCACTGATCTCACTATCCTACCAGCGCGAGTTCTCACTTGAGTATCTACAACCGGGCTAAAGTCTGAGTCAGCGGGACCTGAGGTCAGTAAATGTGAGTCAGAGTCATGTTCAGGTGAGACTGTTTGAACTTGTTGGTCATTAGGGGGACTATGAGGAACACTGTCAACACAGACGGTCTGTTCAATGTCAGGTAAAACTGTCAAAGTCTCTGACTGATCGGACATGGAAACAACAGAGTCATTGTTTGAGCTGTCCATGAGAGAATCGTCACTGAGCAAGGAAAACTCATCACATTGCTCATTTGGGTTGTCGGTAAGAGGCAGGAAGTTCACGTTGAGCAAAAGATTCCTGTGAACAACTTTTGTGTGTCCATCCGCATCACTGATTTTGTAAACATGGATGTTGGGGTTTGCATCAACGACAGTGTACATTTTATCCTCCCACTTATCCGCAAGTTTTCGTTTCCCTCTTTCTCCTTTATTAGCGACCAAAACACGATCTCCAACTGACAGATAAGTGCCCTTGACACGCTTGTTGTACTGAGTGGTTTGGTGCTGTTGCTCAGAGGTGGCATGCTTTTGTGCAATATCCATAGCACATTTTAGAGAGGAAACTAGGGAAGTGGCATAGGAGTCATAGTCAACAACAGCAGGGTCACACAAAACTTGCTTGAACATTATGTCAACTGGCAATCTCGGGACACGGCCAAACATTAGGAAAAATGGCGCATAGCCAGTTGTTTCATGAACAGTAGCGTTATAAGCAAATGTGAGACTTTGAATCTGTTGTGGCCACTGTTGTTTTTCTTTCAGGGGGAGCGTGCGCAGCATGTTACCCAAGGTGCGATTAAAACGTTCTGTGCACCCATTCCCCATGGGATGATATGCGGTAGTGTGTGACTTGGAAACACCTGCTAATCTCAGAAGCTCTGCTATCAAGTTGCTCTCAAAATTTGTGCCCTGGTCCGAATGAACCCTCTCAGGGAATCCATAGACACAAAAGATGTTATCCCAGAGTTTCTTAGCGGCCTGTTTAGCTGTCTGATTGGCACAAGGAAAAGCATGGGCTAGCTTCGTAAAATGGTCAGTAACCACTAAAACGTCCACAGACCTCTGCTTGCTGTCTTCTGCTGACCAAAAATCTATACAGACCAACTCCATGGGAGCAGAACTCTTGATACTCTCAAGTGGGGCTCGAGCGGCAGGTTCTGGTGTTTTACCAAGTACACATCTGGGGCAACACTTGACATATTCACGCACATCTCTGTCCATATCCGGCCAGTAAAAACGTTGCCTTGTCAGTGAAAGGGTTCGGTCTTGGCCCTGGTGACCCGCCATATCGTGAAGACCTGACAGTGCTTTGTCTTTCAGATTGTGAGGCAAAACGTACTGGAACCTTTTCTGTTTGGAAACTGGATCACGTGCTACTCTGTAAAGCACATTGTCACGAACAACTAATCTGTCCCATTGTTTTAACAATCTGAGCGCATATGGGTCAGCACCAAACCTTTCACGCCTAGAAGGCCTCTTTTTAGCTGTGACGAAAGGCAACACTTTTGAAATAGCCTGGTCTTGTTGCTGGCCTAACTGAAGGTCTGAGGTGGAGAAGACAGGGGGAGCATCCTGACCACATGACAGCTGCTGCACATTCTGAGCTAAACTGACTGCTCTGGACTCAGCTGCACTGACCCACTCACTATGAGACTGACAAAGGGCCTTAACTTCTGCTGCACTGCACTGGACTTTGCTAGGAACTAGGGCTGTTGGACTGAAAGTCTGGGATTGACAACTGACTCTAAAAACATCCTGCACAGACTGCTCACCAATCTCATCTGCTTCTTTGACTAGGGAGGAGTAGGGTTCTGACAGAAGTCTACTACCAACAGGTTTAGCAAAGGGGTCACGACTAAGCGCATCGGCCACTACATTACCCTTGCCTGGCAAATGTTTGAGCTCAAAGGAGTAGGACGCGAGCTTTGACACCCAGCGGATTTCACATGCATCAAGTTTCGGTTTTGTCAGAAGGTATGTAAGCGGATTGTTATCCGTCCAAACTGTGAAGCTCCGCCCTTTTAGCCAATGGCTAAACTTTTCACAAACACTCCACTTGAGCGCTAACAGTTCGAGTCTGTGGGCAGGATATCTTCGTTGTGATGCAGTCAAGGTTTTGCTCGCGAAAGCAACAGGTCTGGCTTTAGATTCATTTTTTGGCACTTGAGAAAGTACAGCTCCAAGGCCGTCCAGAGACGCATCTGTTGACAGGACAAACGGCTCATCGAAGTTCGGATGGGCAAGCACAACACATTCCAAAAGCATAGTCTTTAACTGCTCAAAAGCCTGAACACACTCATTGCTCCAGTCCTCAGGAGTAAGTTTCCGGAATGTGCCTTGAGACTTCTTAGTCTTTGCGAACTTTCCTTTTCTCTTTTGACCAGCAGTTAGTGCAAACAAAGGCTTTGCGATGGAGGAGCAGTTGGGGATAAAGTGCTGGTAATAAAACACCATGCCAAGGAACGATTTGATGCGCCGAACTGAAGGTGTGCTGCCATCGTCCTCCATAAGATCGCACACTTTCATTCCAGAGATGGCCTCGACTTTTGAGGGGTCCACAGAAACACCATTACCATCTATAACATGGCCAAGGAACCCTACTTTTTGTCTTAAAAAGTGGCACTTTTTCGGGGCCAATTTCAGATTGTTCTCTCTGAGTCTGTGGAACACGACTTTGAGTCTGGAGAGGGCCTCGCTCTCAGAAGGGGCAAAAATGAGGAGATCGTCCAGGTAGCAGAGGAGTTTCGAAAAGTTCATATCCCCAAATATTCCAATCATCATCCTCATGAAGGACGCAGGGCTATTGCACAGGCCCTGTGGCATGCGGTTGTATTCATGTAGACCGAGGGGAGTAGTGAAAGCGGTATATTTCTTATCCTCCTCATGCAGTGGAACATTGAAAAAACCTGAAGTTAAATCCATTGTACTGAACAGACAGTTCCCACCTAGCGCCGCCAAACAATCAGCCTGGTGAGGGAGAGGGTGGGCATCTTTCAGGGTGCGGGCATTTAACCACCTAAATCTGTGCAAATCCGCAATCCACCATCCTTTTTCCAAACCATCACTAAAGGTGAAGCGTACTCACTTGTGGACTTCCTTATTATTCCTTTTTCCTCCATATCACTGAGTACCTGCCGCAACTTTTGATAGTGTGCTGGGGGAACTCTCCTGTAGGGCAAACGAAAAGGGCGATCATCAGTGAGACGTATACGATGTGTGTAGCCCTGAACCTCCCCACAGTCCAGTGAATGTCTGGAAAAAATGTCCTGATACTCAATAAGTAGCTGAGCGAGTCTTAACTTGCAAGCATCGGAGACCTGACACGAGTCAATATCTAAATCTCCAAGGCCCAAATCAGACAGACATTTGGCTATGTCAGACACATTGCTGGGGGTTTGAGGGACATGACTTTTGTCCTCAGAGTCACTTTGATTGTCTTTTGTGGCTACGTGCATGCCCTGGAAAACATCAAAATCCTCAATAGCCAAACAAGGAGAAACATCGGCCAGTTTACAGTTTCGTTTCAGTGTGATAGGTTTGTCAGTGGGATTAACAATTGTCATAGGCACCCACCTATCGCCCCAAAGAGGTGTAACTAGGCGACCCACTAAAACACTACGTGGCATGGCTTTAGAGCTTGTCGGTTCTACAATAACGGTACTGCCCGGGGACATAGGTGCATTAGCCGGAAGCCTACCCCAGACTAAGTGCTCATGTTTTGGAAGCAAAGTCACAGCTTGGGTGAGCTTAACAGTACCTATCTTGTCAGGAACAGCACTTCCCTTCCAGTGTTCTACATTGGTGAACATTGACAAAAACCTATCAGTCTCAGGATCAATTTGTGGACTGGTTTTAGACGCAATGTCCCAATATTCATCAACCCCTTTCATAACATGGATGATTTGCTTTATGACATTGGAGCCCAAAATAAGATCGTCGTGTTGGCCTGGTACAAACAGTGTGGGTACAATGAAACGTGTCCCATACAACTGCATTTCTAAGTCATAATAACCTTCTGGACGTGTTTGAAGACCACCACAGCCAATCAGCACTACATTTTCAGCTGGTGTTGGCTTTTCTGGTAAAACACCAGCAGCTCTGAGCTTTTCAACTGCACCCTCACTTATGCTACATGCCATCGAGCCAGAGTCTAACATGCCACTAAGTGTAACACTCCCATAAACTTGGACTGGTGTGTAAAACAGCTCACCGAATGTCTGGACTCTCTGAGTACACTGAACAACTACCTGAGTTCCTGTAGGAGCTGAAGCACAAGCATTACTGTAAAGAGCAGCTAAACTGGTTTCAGAGAGGGAATTGTCCATTTCACCCACACCACCCCTCGCAAGATGCGGGCTCTCTAGTTTAACGGCTGATTATCTTGACTAGAGACATTAGAGGGTCTGGTACGGTGCTGGTTACCAGGGACAGGACAGTCTTTCCTCCAATGACCAGGACACAAACACTTAAGGCACCGGTTTTCTCTTTTGCAGTGGGACATTGTGGAATGTTCGATCGTGCCACACACTCTGCATGCTCTTTTTGGTGGTTGGGATGACTGAGTGCTAAAGTTGACTGGGACTTGTGTTTGTTGTTTTATCAGTCTGTCTAACACGCTCACCAGGCTTCTCATGCAGTCTGAATCGATACCAGTAACAGCTGGAGGCACGGTAGAAGGGGGAGACTGCACCCGTGGCATTACATCACCTGTACTGAGAGTGTTGTCAACTAAAGGCACACACTGGGACTGAGCTTTGTAAGAGCTTGGCTTTTGCGGTCTTGCAGAAACTGCCCGGGACTTCCTCTCCTGAAGAAGCTCGTCCAGCCGCTCCTGGATTTCGCTGGCAGTCCATTTTTCCGCTGATTTTAACTTAAAGACATTGGAAAGAGATTGGTCAGGGCAGTGTTTAACAAACATCATGCTAACTTCATGAGCTGGATCATCAATACTCCGCCCCTGTCTCCGCAAACATTCACATGCCACATCCACTGTTTTGTTTAATCTTATCCAGTACTCCATAGCATCCTCCCCTGGCATTGGTAACGTATTGTAAAAGTCTGCTAAAGGCATGCTGGAGTAGGTTATTTCACTAAAGTGCTTTTTCAGAATTTCAAAAATCACTTGGGGATTTGCAGCGTGGTTAATAGATTTGTCATTACGCAACTTTATTCTGACTACATCACCAGCCTTGCCCATGAGTCTTGCCAAAATCTCTTGTGATTGCTCTTGTACTGGGGTAGTCTGTTTTTTCAAATAAAGTGTCATAATGTTCTCCCATTCGTGAATAGAAAACTTGTCTGAACTATCGCCTCTGAAAATGGGCGGTTCCTTAACATTAGAATGCATGACAAAACTGACATTAGAGTGAGTCATGTCAGGTGTCTGGACAGTAGAGTCAGGGTCACTAGTCACACTGTGTGTAGATTTGTCAGACAGTAGCTTAGCAGTGATAGAATCGCCAATCTTATCAGCTAACTGTGTTATTAGTGAACTCAAATCAGCATTCTGCTCAACCATATCAGGCATACCATGGTTAACAAAACGTGTTGAGGAAAGCTGTGGGCTTGCAACCTCTGCCTCACTCAGCCCAGGTGCTCTGGCTTCCAGGGTCCGGTTACTTAAACCCCTACCCACACCAAACCTGAAGTGAAAAGGTGAATCGACTGCAACACCATCCTCTTGCTCAACAGAAAATGTTACACCCTCTGCCATATTTTACACAGTTGCTTGAAAATAAAATACAATATTGAAAAAAATCTTGACACTACCACACAGTCCAGAAAAACACCAGACAGTGTCCACTGAAGATACCTGATTACCATAAAGTGTGTGACAGCAGCTTCCCACGGTGAACGAGCTGACGTCGAACTTTGAATCAATCCTTGAAAGGTCACGGCACCATTGTAACGGGTCTCAGCACCACTGTGTGATTCTGTTCATAAATTAGTCTAAGAATGTCTTGGTGCGGATCCGTTAACCCTTTATATCTGCGTTGTGTTCTTTGAGTGCTGCGTTGACTGAAGAGAAGACCAGGAGACATGGGATGACCACTGGATTCACTTTTACTGTGGCAACTCTGCACAAAAAATAAAATATACAGTTCTCCGTCACATGTAGTCTCCATGCACACAGACCAGCAGTCCCCTCCTCAGATGCTAGACGCAGACTGAGCTAACAGTGCATGTACATTTTAGACTAGCTCTTTTTAACAATTTACATTTTTAACAAGAAAATAAAATACATGAATTACATTGTTTTTAGCTACCCAGTTTGTAACACATGAATTACCATTTTGTAAGCACCTTGCACATACCTGCACAAAAAATAAAATATACAGTTCTCCGTCACATGTAGTCTCCATGCACACAGACCAGCAGTCCCCTGTTAGCAACAAACACATGGAATACAATGCTTAAGCTAGCAGCACATGTGACACAGAAAACTCGTTTTCAAACTTGATCAGAATGTAAATATTAGTTTGTAACTTGTGGCAATAAAGTTTTATATTAACATCTTCGACATTTTTAGAGCCAAAATAGGAAAATAAAATACGTTTTTATGGAGAGAGAAAAACCCTCTGCTTACCTCCTCAGATGCTAGACGCAGACTGAGGGAGGCGCTGTTACGCAGCACGCAAGTCACGTCTCTCTTAAAGTGACAGTACAACAGTAATGTGCAAGGCTTAAAACACAGTAATAATAATGAAAACAGACATGAACTTGTCTCAAACATCAGAATAATTACTGATTAAGGAATAAACTGAAGGATTTGGTGAAATTCACAAAATAAAAATACAAGTACATTTCCTATTGGTTACATATGCTAAATGTTCTTATTTTTCTAAAGGTCTTCTTTGCAGTGAGTTAAGTCAAGGGTTCCCAAACTTTTTAGTCCAGGACCCCCAAAATCACCGTGTAGGGGAGAGCAGGTTGGTTGTCTCAGTCTTTGTATCTCAGCTTGTGATTGGTACATTTGAAAAAAAGTCAGATTAAAGAGTTCATTAAATGAACCAAAATGCACTCGCTAAAACATTTCTGTAAACTTTTGTTCAAGATTGTGATAAGACGAAATAAAAAAAAAATTGTAGCAAAAAGTTAATTTTCTGATGTTCAGAAAAAATGTTCTATTTTTTCCCCAAATTGTGTTGAAAGTTTAAAACTATTGATATTACAAAGAGGAGAGTCAGAGTGACAGTTAGGACAGTTTTTATCTGAGCTGAGTTTAAAAATGTAGAAGTGTGCTTAGGTGAGAGTAAAACAGTCCAGTCGGGTCGGTTGTCACATATGATTCTATCTAGAACAGCAGCACAGTCAGAGCGGGGTTGGTTGTTACACTTTTACAAAAGACACATTTTCTCTAAAATACTGTATTTTAAATATTCACATTCAAAACAGGAAATCAGTGTAAAGTTTCAACTAAAAATAAATCTAATTCTTATCACAGAGCTGATTCTGTTCAAAAGTTATTGATCACTAATTCACATTAAAATATAGTTTTACATTATCATTAGAATCTTGACAAAAATGCATGTTTTTATTTCCAGTTTCCTTTTCTTGTAATTGAACGTCTTCTGATTCATAAAATGTAAAACATTCTTGAATCAAAATGAAATCAGACATAAAAAGATCAAACCAAAGACAAGACACATTAGTCGTCGTCTCCCATTGACATAACATTGTGACAACCAACCCAGACCTGAACAGCTTCCATTAAATGATCAATAACCTTTGATCAGAATAAGACACAGAACAGTAGGTGGATTCATTAGTTACACAAGACTCTGATCTTTCCTTTGGGGTTAAAATGGTTCATGTGAGATTTACTGTTTTGAGAAATTCAAATCCAAGTAAAAAGTGTGACAACCAACCCCGCTCTGCCCTAACCCACTCGCAGCCCCCACAGTAAAAATATATACTTTTGTTATAAATATAAGTTCATCAATCATTTATATTAAGTTTAACTGTTGACCCAAAATTCTCAGAAAGTAACGCTGGTTGTAAAAGAGAATCATAACGTTTGTGAGGATGTTGGGTCCAGATTTACAGTGTGGCTGCTAGGTAACAGTTGTGGAATGACCTCTACATACAGTGTGTCATATTTACTGGACAAAAGACGGTTATAAAACGAGAGGAATGTGAATGATTTAACCAGTCGTAAGCAGCTAAAAACATTTGAACGTTATAGTTTGTCCATGTTAAAGTCTTTTCTCTGGTGTGGTGATTCGGACCAAACGTGTCTGAACTGAAGCTCACACTTTGCTTCAGACGTGAGGATTTATGCCGTTTTCATACGTTTGATTCTCACAGACGAGAGGAGTCTGAAGAGCTGTTGCATCACAGACAAAAGTCCAACTTTGTACAACGTTGTGTGACGTGAACAAAGTAAATACACCTCTGCTACTGCTGTTGTTGCTTCTGCACGATTTTTAACCTGGCTCTACAAGATGGACTGTCATGACTGTCGTGCACAAAATATGAGGAATCTGGACTGACCCTCGTTGGTTAGAGACAGTGGCGTGCTGGGATCATTTTTTAGCCCGGGAAAATCAGACGTTAGATTGGCCCATTTGTTCATAAAGTCATTTGACGTAGCTGGTAGTTGAGTGGTTAAGAACTGTACATTTAAGCTTTTGCCTTTTCAGCCCCACGTTCGAGTCCCCTCAGGAAACCTCTCTTCTGATTTTTTTTTTTTTTTTTTTTTAACCAATATCTACTCCACCTCTCACACATTCTCTTCTCCAGTAGTAAACTACCTAGTTTTAGTCACGACATGGTCATAGTCCGGCTTTCCTCCACCTGACCTCTGACCTCTCCTCTGCTGCACAGCAGTGTGCTCTGGGACAGACACACACAGAAGCACGCGCTCACACAAACACAGAGCGTTCTGGCCCACAGTGTCTGAATGAGGAAATGCGCTCCGCTCCGCCGCGGTGATTCGCGCATATAAAGTGTTTGTTCATCGGCCGTTTTTGTTCGTAACTCCGAGAATATACAATGGATTTACTTGAAACAAAGTTTGACTGAGAGCTTATGAGATGTAGAGCGTATTTTTGGGCTCCAAAATGTGTCAAGAGTCTTTGATTATGCGCTGAAGCTGCAGCTGGCTCCACCTCTCCCAGCACTGTGCTCACATTTGCCAGCTGCATGGGCCGGGCCTCTCTCTCTCTCTCTCTCTCTCTCTCTCTCTTTCTCTCTCTCTTTCTCTCTCTTCAACCACGGAGCGGAGGCCACCGGCCCAAAAGTCACGCGGCCCACCGGGAAACGTCCCGACTCTCCCGATTAGCCAGCACGCCCATGGTTAGAGACGATCATTACATAGTCAGTCAGATCAATCACGATGCAGCGTTGTGATGAGAGGAAGCGCACGTTCAAACCCAAACAAACAAACAAACAAACATGGCTCAAGTGAACCTGTTTCGTTTGATCTGAGCAGAATTAAGGCCAGCCCACGTCACTTGCCACGCACCAGACCCAAGCGTCAACACTCACCAAATGCTGCGACGCTCGCGTTATTTTCCAACGATCCGCGGTCGTAGTGGGTGAGTAATATGATAATATGTCCTAAATAATGAAAGGCATTCCGCGTTCATCATTGTAACGAAATAGCACCGACAAGGTAACTGCTATACACTATTTAAATTGTAGAAGATGAAACTATGGGTGCCGGCAGGGTCATTTCCAGGGGCCTCCATTAATTTCTCTGAATGTACACACACCAGGCTTGCGGCGGCGCTTTTAAACGCGCCGTGATTCAGCTCCCAATTGACTGTGTGCACGGAATTTCAGTTGGCTTGTGTACGTTCAAAAATGCTAACTTCTGTATGTACGACCATTTCCTGTTAGCGTTAGCATTTAGACACAATCATGTCTCTTTTCAAACACACAAGTGTCTCTGGTGAAATCTTCCTCTGATATGTAAAGTCTTTAACATGTTTCCTGTAACATTCACCACAACTGTCTGATCTAAAGAGGATTTATTAGTTTTAAACTGATGTAGTGAAACGTCATTGAAAAGCATTGGACAGGAAGTAGTTGAGTGTACAGGATGTATCTATTTTGAACGTACACAAGTCAACTGCACTGAGCCAATTTGCCGCGCGGCAGAGCGTCCCGGTGTGCGCTGGCTTTTACTGACTCTTTTGACTAGAGCTGTGCAATATATTGAATTTTAGATCATATCGTGAATGTGGTTTTGAGATCTGCAAAAAGTGAACATCGAGTATTTCGTTTAATAGAAAAAAAGTTAAAAGTCTTGTGACATTTCATCATGATGTGGCCCACCTTGGTAAAATGGGCCTGGACTGGGCCACATTGCAAAGAAGCCAGAGAAACACTCTGTATCTATTTACAAACAGTGGTAACAGCAAGCAGATGATTTAAGCACAATAAAAAAAAAAAAAAAAAACAAAAAAAAAAAAAAAAAAAAAAAAAAAAAAAAAAAAAAAAAATTTATCATATGCAAAAAAAAGACAGTTTCAGCTAGATTTACACACATATAAGAATGCTTTGAAATAAAGACTGGCCCATCATAGTAAAGTGGGCCAGGGACTGGGCCACATTTCATGGTTAGATCTGGTTTTCAGTCGCCTGCAGTACTTTTACTTCATCAGCTAAAACTCCACTGATATTTGTTTTGTTCACTTTTGTTCTGGTTCACACATTGTTCTCTAGTCTTGTTCCAAATTGTGGTTCACCCTGAAGCAGCAAATATGTCGACCTAGAGTCATAAAGTTGGATTAACTGTAGGTTTAGCCTCGTCCTTTATCTGTTGTTCTGTTTGCTCATGTTCTAGTTTTCATTTATCTCTGCTAGTGTAGCCTGTTAAACGACAGATCAATTTAGACTTATTTTCAATTTACTAAACATAAGTTCTTGGTGCAGTTTGTTATTCGGCCCATAGACCATAGTCCTCTGTCCGCTGTAAATATAATTGAATAGTCCTGCTGTAGAGCAATAAAAACAGACGCAGCATTAGTTATTATCACTATAGAAACAACTCTGGTCTTGGGCACAATCTTGCGTCAAAACTGTGATGTTTTGTGAAACTGCCCGGCCCACAGAGCCGAGGTCCTCGATACAATCTGGCCCTCTGGAAAATAAAGTTGAATAGCCCTGGCGTACGGTCACAACAAACCAGTCGTTTGTGTGACGCAACCGAGTGCGTCTGACGTCAGGTTTAGTATCTACTCGTGCTTTGGCCCTGGGGTAAAGCAGGACTTGTTACAAACCCTTTAGTCAGCTAGGGGGAAAAGGGAAGTAACAAGAAAATAAACCCACAAGTTAAAAAGTAAGTAAGGTGTTTTTTAATACAATTAGGGTGAGTGTAGGCAGTTGTGAAATATAAACCACAGGTGTTCAAATCAAAAACATAATCCAAATCTACAAATAGGCCTATAACACAAAAGTGACTAACAACTAAAAAGTCTCTGTGTTGAGCAGCACGTCTGCTCGCGTTGGAGGCGCACAGGAACTGAGTCAAGCCGCCAGGAGCTGCAGGTAGACGGCACTTTTATTCAGATTGCAGAAAGAGGTCTCCTCCAATCAGGCTCAGCAGGCAGTTCTAGGTCCAGCCTCCGGCAGCAAGTCCACCAGTCACAAGCCGCGGATCACCGTAACAAGGTCCTGATTAGAATCACAGGGGCGGGAGAATGAAGCAGGGCGTGGCGTGGAGTGTGAGGCAGGGCGCTCCACGTCAGGGGCCGTAACAGTACTAAAAAGTACCTGGTCGGCGCGATCAGCCCCAAATGGAAAAGCTCCGACCAGGCTAAGCGCGCCGTAGGTCGGAAGTAGGAGTAAGAGCCAAGCATGTACTAATGGAAAAGCCTGAGTCTGTTGCATCACAGGCAAAAGTCCAACTAAAAGTGACTGTACAACGCTGTGAGTGCCTTCAAAGGTGGAAATGTTATAATAGAGGTCATTTACTGTATTTCTATAGGATTATTCAGACTTATGTGGCTCCTCTCGTCGGTGCGTTCTGAGACCTGTAGTTCAAACTGTTTGGTGCTTTTGTCTGAGAACCATTAGCAATAAGAATCTGACTCTCTCGTTTGTGTTGCCAGGGAAGTTTCTCTGAAGCTGCGTCTGAGAAAGTGTCAGGCAGGTGATTGGTCATTCACTTGTGCTAAAGTGTGTAGTGTTGTGGTAAAGGAAAACAACTTTAAACATCAGCTGTATCATTTTGTCTGTAAAATCTTCTGATGTTTTATGTGAATTCAACGTCTGTGTGCTGTTTGTGAAGGCTGTGTTTTGTCCTTCATGGCCGCCGTAGTAACACGATAAGTCTTATTTTAACAAGAATGTGATAGTTTTTTTTAGTTCTATCACTTTCAGATGAAACGTCTCTTTGCTTCTGCTATTTTTAGTCGCTGGTAATGTCTTTGTGTCGACAATGTGACACTGGTGAACAGGAGACAGAATCAAACTCCTCCTGCTGCTCTCTTCTGCTTCTCCTCCTCCAGCTCTGCATCATCTTCTGCTTCACCATCATCTGCCTTCTGCTTCTTTCATTCACCATGACACCATCTCCTCCTTTCTCCTCCTTCTGTTTCTTCTACTTGACTTCTGTTGCTTGCAAAGTCAGAGTTTCACCGTGACAACCAGTCAACATACTCTGTTAGCTTTCGTAAAGTCGAGTGCAATGTGTCTGATTCCTGCTTCGTTGAACCCATCGTAGCAGCATTCAGCGAGCTCATCCTTGTGTTTAGCATCGCCGGATTGGTAAAATTGATCAGCTCTTTTTCGTCCAGTGTCTGTCCGTCTGGCTGGTCTTCCTTCTTCCTCTTCCCTGTGCTTCCTCCTCGTCAAGGTCCTTTCTCTTGTCTTCCTCCTCTTCCTCCTAACCCAGAAGCTTGTAAGCAGTTTTCAGCTGTGGCCTACCTAACAGTATGCTTTGGCCCAGGATGCTGAATATAGGCCTTGGACTGGATTATACTGTGTGATAGTCTGATAGTTTAGTTCTTTGTGCACTATCTGAGCTTAGACCTGTTTAGTCTCGGTTCAGATTTTGTTTTCTAGTTTACATCTGACCTAATCCAAATAGACACTAGATCAGACCTGTGCAAACTGCGGCCCGGGGACCAGATGCGGCCCTCCGTCTGTTTTCCATGTGGCCCTCGGGAGGTTTAGGAGAAGCCCTTTGTGTTTGTTTTTGATTGACTTCGCTATGAATCATGAGTTAGTATCTGTGTTCTTTCTGAAGATCACTTTAAATGGGCTGTACTGTGTAAGATTGAGAGGAATTTTAATGATCACTTATAGTCCACAAACATTTAAATCATATTTATTCTTTACAACATGAATACTTAAGAGACACTGTTAACCAATCCACACAAACTGTGATACATTTATACGTATTTGAAATGTTTTATTACGGGCCGGAATGTGGATTATTGACGCTGGATGGCAGCATGGTAAATAGGCAAAATGCATGTGAAAGGCTCCCTCTGTGTTCAAAAGTGGAAATTACTTTTGTTTGTTTGTTTTTCTACACAGTGCCCCTTTAAATTAAGTTATATACATGAAACAGCTCATTTTTAAAAGAAACAGGTCTAAAAATGAATTAGTTAAAAGTATTTGTTTCTAACCTTATTTTAACAATGCTACATTTGGGACTTGTTAAAAGACAATACTTTTTAGCTTTGAGCTTACATTGACAATCTATTAGTT
>JBBPFD010000341.1:50702-66107 GCA_038363315.1 Mugilogobius chulae
GGTGAGATTGAAGGGAGAGGGAGAGAGAGGCGGTGGAAAGAGAGAAGTAGAGTTAGTGTTCTCTCTCCACTCTCTCCCTCTCATCTCCCCTCTTTGCCTTCACTATCTGTCTCTTCTCTCTCTCCTCATTATCTCTCTCTTTTTCGCTCTCTCTCTCTTTCTCTTCTCTCCCTCTCTCTCTCCCTTTCCCTCACTCTCTTCTCACTCTCCTCTCTCTTTCGCTCTCTCTCCTCTTTCTTTCTCTTCTCTCTCTTCCCTTCCCTTCTCTTCTCTCTCCCTCCTCTCTCTCTCCACTCTCTCTCTCTTTCTCTTCTCTCCCCCTCTCTCTCTCTCCATTCTCGCTCCCCTCTCCCTCTCTTTCTCTTCTCTCTCTCCCTCTTCCCTCTCTCTCTCTATTCATTCGCTTCTCTCTCTCCTCTCTCTCTATTCACTCGCTTCTCTCTCTCCTCTCTCTCTCTTCTCTCTATTCTCTCTCTTCTCTTTCTCTCTCTCTCCTCTCCTCTCTCTCTCTCTCAGTATAACCTTGACCTCCTCTAAACTCTCACCACCTCATGATGTCATCAGGTACTCTCTCATTTCCTCCGTTTGCAGCTGGGTCTGCGTACTTTAACCTCTCACTCTTACGCGAGAGAAAACACGCTCGATAAAGTAGTTTCTTCTTCTTCGTGTGAAAGTAAATGTGTGTTTTGTGTTTTTGCAGGAAAGAGGAAACGACAAACGGAGATCGAAGACAAACGGAGCCGTCTGGATGAACTGGTTCTGCAGCTGCAACATGTCAAGGTGAGAGTGTGTGTGAGCTGCAACATGTCAAGGTGAGAGTGTGTGTGAGCTGCAACATGTCAAGGTGAGAGTGTGTGTGAGCTGCAACATGTCAAGGTGAGAGTGTGTGTGAGCTGCAACATGTCAAGGTGAGAGTGGTGTGAGCTGCAACATGTCAAAGTGAGAGTGTGTGAGCTGCAACATGTCAAGGTGAGAGTCAGAGTGTGTGCTCCTAGCCCAGACCTGGGCAAACTGCGGCCCGGGGGCCAGATGCGGCACTCTTTGAGAATAATGTTACTCTTTATACTTCTTTTTTGATTTAGCTGTGGAACATGAGTCTTTGCTTGTTTCCCTAAAATGTATTCATTAAAATGGTCAAAATGGTGAATTAAAAAGCCTGTTTTACAAAAATGTGCTTATATAATAATGATAATTTGTCACACCAATGACCACAGACTGGCCCTCCATCACTTTTCCAGGTTTGAATCTGGCCCTCGGCAAAAAATAATTGCCCCCCCCTGACTGGGCTTTCAGAGTGATCATGTTTGTGCTCAAATATCTGTCTCTGAGAAAACAGGATAAACTCGTGTCTGTGTCAGGAGGAGGATTTTATCAAAAAAGAAGATTAAATCCAGATTTTAAGACATTTTAAACTATTTTTTTTGCAGTGCATAAAGTTGGTTTGTTATGCGTGTGAGTCTAAGATGGGCTTTACAGTTCAATAATCTGACGTTTACCATGTGATAAAAGCACAATTATTAGAAATGATCAAGTTTTTGGCAATTTGTACTGGTTAACTTGTTCACAAAGTCCTGATACAGCATACTAGTTTTAGTACGCTTATACCCAGGGCGTAGCACCAAATTCGGGGCCCCAGGTACAAACTTTGTTGATGGGCCCATAATCTCGAGTTTTAATTTTTTATCCACTCTCGTTATTTTGAGTTTAATTTCCATGTGGAAATCGCAAATATGTTAAGTGTTACTATTAGGGTTTATGCCGGTTTGAGCAGATCAAATTGAAACCTTTATTTTTTCTAACGCCATAACCGACTACAAAATAAGACATTTGTGTCAAAACTTTGGAACCATTTTATTCACTTGTATGAAGATGGGAATAAAATGGAATGTTTTATTAACATAAGCTAACTTGTTTTTAAAGATAAAATGATGCTAAAATATACTTAAAAAGTATGAACATATTCGACACTGAGTCTTGTGATTTGGCATACTTTTTTGAACTAATCTTTTTGGTTCAAACCCTGGCTATTTGTTCAGTAAGACCTGCAAACTCTTGCTTAAAATAATATAACCTCTAGCTGTTTTGTTTGTTAATAATTTAGTCATTAAATATTCCTCTTTATTCTTTTTTCTTTGGTCAAAGTCTTTTGCAACGTTTAAAGGGGTGATAGAGAACAGTTTTCGTATTTAGAGTAACGATATCTGTCTCTCGAGTTAAAATGACCTGCTTTTGGGGCCTTTTCCTGCTCTGGGCCCCGGGGAAACTAGCACCATTTACCCCCCCAGTCCGACACCCCTGCTTATACCTGTTTTAAAAATGTAGGGAGTGGAAAGTGCAAAGTAAAGTAAAAGTAAAACGTTACCTAATTGTTTAATACTCATTGTGACGGTGCAGGCCCGTCCCTGAGTTTGCTCCCCTGGAGAGCATGTGAGGACGAGCGCGCCCTTTCTCTTGTCCACCGCGCGTCATGCCAATACCGTCAATAGTAACTACAGCACGTTTAAAGGTTATTTCATCCCCTCTCCAGCGTGTTCTCCGCGTCTAAGGGTGCACACTTAGAAGTGTCGGTTTTACCAACTTAAAACACGCTAGATTTGCCGTCTTACTCAGCGCGCTGCCGTCTCCTCTCTCCCGCGGGGCGTTCTGGCAAACCCGGACATATCCGTGCCACAGGTTTAAATGTCCCAGTCTCGCGGGTTTCAGTGTCATGTGAGCCAAAAATCATTTGCATAGACAATTATCTCTGTTTTGTACATATCTGTGGGTTTTCATGTGATGTAATAATTTTCTATGAAAGCAATAGGTTTTGTACATATGCCAGACTGTGAACAAGCTACCATTTATTTGTAGAAATGGTGTAATTAATATTTTCTATGTCTGTTATGTAAGGTGGGAGGGGCAAACATGAGTATATAGGTGAGCGCTTCAGGGGCCTGTCAGTCTGAATCTGGTGACGCTGGAGGTAACTTGCGCTGCTTGAAACTGAGAGACTTCAAGGGGAAGTCTACTCACAATATGAAGTTTTTTTTTCTCTCATTTATATGAACTTTTATTAAGAATATTCACTGTAAATAACATTTGGCACATTTTGGCACTTTTTCTGCACTGTGGAAGTCACAATAAACCACCAAAAAAACGCAAATCTCGATCAAGCCTGAGTTTGTTGAAGAATCCCGCCACACTCATGTAAAGTACAAATACTCAAAAAAATGACTTAAAGTTGGGGAAGCTAACTTTTTAGTTTAAACTTTGTGTTTTCAACCAAAAAGTATAAGATAAATGCACCACTTTGTGAAAACTTGGCCCACAGATTACTCTTTGAATGGAATAGTAAAGACTTTAGTTCTGATCAGGAGCTGAATGCTGCGTTCTGATTGGCTGAGCTTGGGTGGTCCGCTCCAGTTTCACTTTAAGAGAGAATAAAGAGGGTTTTAAGTCAAAATTGCAACCAAAACTTAATACATGTCGATATTAACAAAGTGTCGAAGGATTTATGAGAGACAGTTGTGTTTGCAGTGTGAAAATCAGCTTTAGTAGTTGAGTAAAAATATCTTTCTGTTTGAATTGTCCAAAATCTCGATGGGAGTTTATATTATGACTGTTTGGGGAACGTTTCGGAGCAGATCCCAACCGGTTTAATCAGCAGTGACGTGATGTATCCAGGTGGTGTTCAGGTGAAGGTCGGGCGAGCAGTTTAAACCAGGCTAACAACACTTCACTGAGTCAATTCAACTGAACAGACAAACACTGTTCTGACTGAAGCTTCATCTGTCACACAGAGAGAGGAGAGAGAGTTTACCTTGAACCAGAGAGAGAGAGAAGGGGGGGTAGAGAGGGGAGAGAGAGAGAGAGAGAGGAGAGAGAAAAGAGAGAGAGAGTTTACCTTGAACCAGAGAGAGAGAAGGGGGGGGTAGAGAGGGGAGAGAGGAGAGAGAGAGAGAGAGGAGAGAGAGAAGAGAGAGAAGAGAGAGAGGGAGAGGAGAGAGAGAGGGAGAGAGAGAGAGAGGGGGGGGGGAGAGAGAGAGGGAGAAGAGGGAGAGAAATAGAGGGAGAGAGAGAGAGATAGAGAGAGAGAGAGAGAGAAAGAGAGGGTGGGGGGCAGAGGGAGAGAGGAGAGAGGGGGGAGAGAGAAAGAGAGAGAGGGAGAAGAGGGAGAGAGAGAGAGAAAGAAGAGAGAGAGAGAGAGAGGGGGGAGAGAGGGGGGAGAGAGAAAGAGAGAGTGAGGGAGAGAGAGAGAGAGAGGGTGGGGGGAAGAGGGAGGGAGGAGAGAGAGAGAAAGAGAGGGAGAGAGAGGGGAGAAGGAAAAGAGAGGGAGAGAGGAAGAAGAGGGAGAGAAAGAGAGAGAGAGAAAAGAGGGAGAGAGGGAGGGAGAGAGAGAGAAAGTGAGAGAGAGAGGGGGGGAGAAGAGAGAGAGAGAAAAGGAGGAGAGAGGGAAGGGAGAGAAAGAGAGAGGAGAGGGAGAGAGGAAGAAGAGGGAGAGAAGAGAGAGAGAGAAAAGAGGGAGAGAGAGAGAAAGTGAGAGAGAGAGAGAGGGAAGGGAGAGAGACTGACCAAAACCAAAGTGACTCTGAGTAAAAACTTCCACAAACAGTTTCTCACTTAAACACAGGCCTAACGAGCTCATTATCACTGAGATGTTTATGAGGCTGAGAGTGTGACCAGTGTGGACACTTCAAACAGACAAACAGACAAACAGAGACAGAAGACAGAAGGAGGAGTTAAATCAGAGGTCTCGAACAGAAGTGAGGGAAGAGTCTGACCTGTTACATGTGAAGTGTTTAAGACGATTAATGTTTCAAAACGTCTTTTCTAGTCTTAAAATATCTGTAAATTCTTTATTGAGAGTGGTTTAACAGGAAGACAAAGCTTTAGGGGTCAAAGCATTTCCACTGGAGATGAATCAGCTCAACATAAAATATGACATTATGAACATTCCTCCTGCAGTCTTCACAAACTCTGACCATGTGCTGTGGATGTTAAAGCTGACACAGATGGAGGGCGTGTTTCCTCTGCTCTGATTGGTCCACAGCACATTCTCTTCTCTGATTGGAACAGTTTTATTTGTGTTTTAGTGTCTTCTGCTCTTTCCCAAAGTTCAACACCTTTTATGGAGATCTTAAGTTTACATTTAGCATTTCCAGAACATTCTCTTCACATTTCACGTTTGATAACATTCTGAATAACTAAACAACTGAAATATGAACTGATGAAGTTATGTCTTCAAAATAAAGTCTGACTGAGACTGTGAGTGAAAAACATTGAGAAGTTTTACTTTTACAAATGTTTTAGTTCAATCACAGCCACAGTTGTAATGTTTTCTGATGTGAGAAACATTAGTAAATCCCCCATCCCTATCTCTCTTCTCTCTCTCTTCCCCCTCACATCATCATCTTCAGCAGTAGTAAGTAGTATTAGTATATTATCAGCAGCAGAAGCTCAGTGTTTGTGCGTCAGAGGAAGTGGAAAGTCTGTAAAACCGTGACACAGTTACATCATTATTATGTATCTGATTCATTCAGACTTTTAAGGAGCTGCAGTTGTTTCAGTCACATTCACACAGCTCAGTCTCTAATCATGTTTACCAGGTTTACACTCAGTTTGTTTTTAAAGACTTTTGTTTGAGCTGGAGCAGGAGGGATAAGACGATATCTAAAATAGTATTGAACAGGGTTGTAACGATGCACATGGTCGTAGTGAATCGTTTTGGTACAGAACGCTCGGTTCGATGCACGTGTGAACCGTTTCAAGTGCTGCACAAGCTTATATTTTGGAATTCAATAACTTCTTCCTTGGGCTATTATTAATTTGCGTTAATTTCTTGGTATTTACTGACGAATTGACTCGACTCTTAAACACTTCAGAATAGGTCTGTAGTTCTTTAGTCGATTAATCGGTCGATGGGACATGTTTTAGTCGATTAATCGGTCGATGGGACATGTTTTAGTTGATTAATTGGTCGATGGGACACGTTTTAGTCGATTAATTGGTCGATGGGACACGTTTTAGTTGATTAATCGGTCGACGGGACATGTTTAGTCGATTAATCGGTCGATGGGACATGTTTTAGTCGATTAATCGGTTGATGAGATATGTTTTAGTCGATTAATCGGTTGATGGGACATGTTTTAGTCGATTAATCGGTCGACGGGACACGTTTTAGTTGATTAATTGGTCGATGGGACATGTTTAGTCGGTAATCGGTCGATGGGACATGTTTAGTCGATTAATCGGTTGATGAGACATGTTTTAGTCGATTAATCGGTGATGGGACATGTTTTAGTCGATTAATCGGTCGACGGGACACGTTTTAGTTGATTAATTGGTCGATGGGACATGTTTAGTCGATTAATTGGTCGATGGGACATGTTTTAGTCGATTAATTGGTCGATGGGACATGTTTTAGTCGATTAATCGGTCGATGGGACATGTTTTAGTCGATTAATCGGTCGATGGACATGTTTAGTCGATTAATCGGTCGATGGGACATGTTTTAGTCGATTAATCGGTCGATGGACATGTTTTAGTCGATTAATCGGTCGATTGGGACATGTTTTAGTCGATTAATCGGTCGATGGGACATGTTTTAGTCGATTAATCGGTCGATGGGACATGTTTTAGTCGATTAATCGTCACATTAATCTGCAGCACACGCAGAGTCAAAAAACATTCTGTGAGTAAAATCCAACACAAGCACGGTTCCGTATCTCCACGTTCACATGTCCGCTGTAGATCTGCACGGATCTTAAAGGTTACAGAAAACTTCAGCCGCAACTCCGAGTTTCCTTCTGTTACAAACTCTGCATCAACGTCATGAAGTACAACTGTTCATTTAGCTGAATCACACACCGAGGAACAAAAATAATCACTTTATTTGCACAAATGTAGGACAATACATACATTCATTAATTCATTCATTTTCTACCGCTTAATCCAGTTAGGGGTCGCGGGTGACTGGAGCCTATCCCAGTGACTTTGGGCCTTAGGCGGGAAACACCCTGGACAGTGGCCAACTTGCCGCAGGATACATACATTCAAATTAAAATAATTATTTAACTAATCATAGTATTGAATCATTTGTTTCAATTTAGTTCAATTCAATGGCGGCACGGTGGCAGAGTGGTTAGCGCTCTGGCCTCACAGCAAGAAGGTCGCGGGTTCGATTCCCGCTCAGGCCCGGACCTTTCTGTGTGGAGTTTGCATGTTTCTCCCCGTGTCTGGGTGGTTTCCTCCGGGCACTCCGGTTTCCCCACCAACTGATAACATGCATGTTAGGGAACACTTGGTGATAGTCGGAGGTTGAGGCGCCAGGTGTTGGTGAATCGCCTCCGCTGAGTTTCCCCAGGGCAGTTTACTGTCACTGAGTGGGGAGGGGAGGGGTTCATCTCACTGTGAAGCGCTTTGTGACTCTGTGTCTGTGAAATGCGCTGTACAAATAAAGATTACTTACTTACTACTTACAATTCTGGTGTATAGACAGTGTTTTTCTGGCGTTTTCTTTGGCTAAGTTTAAGTCTGAAGTCGGGCAAATCACCCAGGCCTAGTCTGAAGTTACAAAAATGTGTAAGTTTAAGTTTGAGAATGTGTGAGCGTCCAATAACTCTACATTCTTTATGAATAATAACGTTTAAATAACTGATCTACATTCGTCACTGTTTATACGCTTCTTGAACTGCTGCTTTATGCTTTAGCTCCTGTGTCTCTGCTCCGGAGACTGAAGAGCAGATGGAACATTCTGGAAGCAGCTGGTGAACGCTTCAGAGGCTTGAATAAAGAAACACAGAGAGAATCTCACTGTAAACAGAGAAAGGTAGGCTTCTGTCATCTGCTCAGTGAACTGAGACGAAACAAACAAATATGGAGCAGAGCAAACATAGAAATATCATATTATATCACTGGGATGTGTCTTTAGTCGACCACAGACCTACATCCAATGCTTTAATATGTTATAATATTATATATTAATATTATAATATTATCAGCACGATGGCTGAGTGGATAGCACTCTCCTCTCACAGCAAGAAGGTCGCGGTTTCAACTCCGGTTTCCCTCACCAACAATTAACATGCATGTTACCAGCTCCAGCTACGGTAGTCCTGACCAAGCCTAAAGAACATCTGGAGCTGGTCCTCGAACACATTTCTCTCAGGGACAATAAAGTACTGTATACTTTACCTTAACCCAAAAATCAAGGTTTTTGCATTTTGATTTGTCACCTTTTGATCCTTCTAGATTTGAAGCAGCAGCAAAAGAGAGACCAAACAAAAGACATATTATATAAAATGTCTCACTTTGCATCTTAAAACAGGCTCATGTCGTCAAAATTATGCATTTGTGCATTTCAATATAAATAACAGACAAACATTTGTAAATATTTTGGTGAAAGTTAAAAAGGCTGTTTTAGTGACTAATAAAAGGAGAGAGAGGAAAGAGAGAGTCTTGTGCACTTTTAATGTTTGTTCATGACGAGCCGCTAAAGTACACACAGTGTCCCGATTCTCTAGAATGTTTTTATCAACACTTCACAACGGCTTCTTTACGCACTTTAGGCAAGTGTATTTCCCACAAGTCATTGCACTGTTGGTGTTTTTAAACAATGTAATGCTTCTACTTTAGCAACTTAGCACTGAGTGTTAGGAGGCACAGTTTAATAATACTACTCATTATACCACGGTCAGTGAGAATTCCAAATGTTAACTGGCGTGCATTATAATCGTATATACACACACGTAGTTGTTCAGGTTAAATCACAGACATATCAGTGCGCTGAATACGTCTCCACGGCAACGTAACATCTGAGCAAAACCAATGAACTGTTGACAGGCCGAGATGGAAGAGAAAGAGTCTCTGTAGCGCTGTCGCTGTCTGACTCTTTCATAATAAAACTTTGCTTTCAGCAGGATTATGTTGAGGCTTTTATTGTGCAGGAGCACAGGAAGTGATACTTGGTTGACGGTGACTTGACTGTCTTGACACAATTAGCTAGCGCGATTTTTATCTAGTTTTTTGATTGGATATATGTCCAATGTATGTATTGGATATTTTAAGCAACATGAGAGGACGAACATCGAATTTTGTGAGCGTGGACTGGGATTTTAGCACAGAGACACACAATGGTCTGAATACATCGCCTGCACAGGCTTTGAAAACTAAGAGACTGCATCCTGCTCGAAATACTCCTCCATCCTGAGGTAAATAAACACATGTGACTGAGAGAGAGGAAAGAAGAGAGACGGAGGAGCGATCTCTCCTCCGTCTCTTTCTCTCTACAACAGCCTGACAACAGCAGCTGTGCATTTGAACGTAAACATGCTTCGTTGCCGCTGTTAAGCCCGGACACAATAAAACTAGACCCAAAGATACAATTTTCCGAGAAAATTTGAGATCAGTGAACGAACTGTACGTCTATATTTGACCAGGTATAAGTGGATTAAACAACTCGGAGCCAGTGCATTACACAGATATAGACTCCGCTGGCGTCGTGATGTTCTTGACTCCGCGTCGTGCATTATATCTGTGTAATGCACGGCGCGGAGTTGTTTAATCCTTACATATACTACCGTAAAAAAACATTTGGCCTTACGCAAACTCTCTCTCTCTTAAAGTGACAGTAACACAGGAATATAACAAACTCCAAATCATTTCCAGAAATCAAAATAAACACAATCAGATGATTTATCTATGAACACGAAAGAACATGTATAAAACAAAAATAAAACCAAAAAAATAACACTTTATCTAGTCTAATGCAATTTGCCATTCACAGCACTGTTTTATTTGTTTGTGACAAAAGATCCAAACTAGACCAGTAACTTTAGCAGCAGTTTCACTCAGAACATGTCCCATTTCTTATATTTACCTCTTCTGCACACTTCAGCGACGTGTTGTGTGAATATTGGGACAGGGGATCAGTTTTGATTGAACCATTTCTCTGCAGAACGCTTGACTGTTTTTACTTTGATAAAATACACTCATCTCCAAAGATCCAGCTGTGTTTGTGGCTCCTTCAAACTCTTCCAATTATAAACCCACTTTTCAGACAGTTTAGAGATGAAAATAAAACATCACAAAGACACATTCAGCCTCAGACAAAGAGTCATTGTGGAGCAAAGAGCGGCTCCACGTGTTCTGCTGTGCTCTCGTGTGTTTCTGCTGTTGTGTTTGTGCTGCTGTCGTGTGTTCATATGTCGTGCGTTTGTTTTCCTGCTGGAGCCACTTAGCACTCTTCTTCTAAATGTCCCGTCTCCTGCTGTAAATGAACTCATCTGGAGCTAAAAATACCACAAACAGGCAACAAAGAAGAGCTATTTTCAGTTCAGAGCCGCTCCGTCGCTCACGCCACACAACCGGGTTTATATCTGACTTTAGAGTCGACTTATTCAGGATTTAGATTTATCTGAAAGACTTTTATCTCTTGTAACTAAATCAGTTTTACGTGAATCAAAGACACACACTGGACAGAATAGTTGTTCCTCGTCTGTTAATAAAAGAAAGACTCACATGTTCACTTAAATCCCTCAAACAGACAAGTAACAGTACATTTAAAATTAAACATTCAATTCTGTATCAACCAGATTCATTTAAACAAGCCTGGGCAGAAACTTCATATTTAGTTGCACAAACGTTTTGTGGCGATCACAGTACCAAACAATGAGTGAAACTCTCAGTGAGACTTGTGAGTTTTCACTAAAGTTCGGGGCTGTTTTTAGTCTGTGTTTTTGGTCCTTTTCTGTTTGAAAACAGGAGAAGCTATTGATGAAAGTATTGGTCCAGAATTATGTAACAGTTTAAAGTCAAAATGATCATTTTATTATAAAAATAAATCCTGTATCTACAACAACATATTGCATTAATTTGAATAAAAATAGTTTCTGTTTTACATTAGTAAACATGTGTCCCGTCCTGATGTGAGTCCATATTGGGCTGAGACAGACTTGACTGATTGTGAGAACCATAAAGAGTGCATTACAGGGTGGTTTATGACTTTTACCGCTGGTAACTGTGCTCAAGTCTTCTCTATAAAAGGCACCAGAATGAATCCAAAAACACACGATTGTCTCACCAGAGAGGGATGGAGCTATGGACGCTGTTGTCTTGTGTCTCCACCGCTCTACCATTAGTCGTCTTGTTCCTCTAACGACCGCCCTCGTACTGGTGGCCCCCGTGTAACGACCGCCCTCGTACTGGTGGCCCCCGTCTAACGACCGCCCTCGTACTGGTGGCCCCGTGTAACGACCGCCCTCGGTACTGGTGGCCCCGTGTAACGACCGCCCTCGTACTGGTGGCCCCCGTGTAACGACCGCTGCACAAGACCAACCGCCCCCCCGCACATCTCTGTGACAGGTTCAGCCTCCACCAGGTCCACAGCCCAGACCATTGGACACATCACAGGCCATTGTAGAACAGAACCATCCGTAATCTCCTCACGCTGACGATATTCCACCATATGGGCCACATGTTGGATCAGTGCTTAGAGCTCGGGTCAATGGTGCTGAACATCGTCGTTGGACTTTACAGATTTGGTCCCAGTCGTGTTCAGAGAGAAAAAAGGTTCCAGTGCTTCAGCGCAGATGGACGAGATCGAGTGGAAGAATGGATCTCCTCAGACACTACTGCTGATGGATCCATGAGGCTGAATAACCTCTGTCCAGGACCAACGGGGGTCAGTGAACTATTGACAGTCTGATGAAACTCTGTCACTTTTGGTTTGGGGTTGCTCTATTGTTTGGTTTGTGTTATTGGACTGAAAATGTGTAAACGCCAAAGAGTTGGTCTGAGGATTAGAATGGATGTAGGGTTCATATGAAACAGGCCCATCTCAAAAATACAATTATTCTGCCCCAAAACTCCGAAAACTGAGTGTTGCGTTTCTTTTTTCCTTGAGTGTATAAAGCTCCTGACCCAGGTCCTACATGAGAAGAGCTGGGTCTGGGTCTGGTTCTGGTTCTCACAACAGTGAAGGTGATTCCTGCGACACAGTTGCTCCAATATTTGAAGAAGCTTCCTGATTGTTTCCTGTGTCACCACACATCCTGCTGGTGCATTTCAGATGCATCATCTTGTAACACGGAGCAGAACATTGATGGTTCGTGATCTCCAGCAGCTCAGACTGAACCAACAGAGACTTCAGATGTCTTTGCAAAGTTGACAAGCTTTTTATTACGTCATCTACTGAACTCAAAGATAACAAAAGCTCCCAATGCCTCAAGCCCAATGGTAAATAAAAACATTGGCCACATTTTGATCTCTTCTTCTTCCATTATTTCTCTCCTAAAAGCTCTTCTGATTGGACAAGAATGTTTAAGGCTTTTTAATCAGTTTTTTATCAACTACACACCTTTCTCATTTTTTCCCTGTTTTTGTTGGCAGTGCATCGCAGCTATCGTCCTAGTGACGAGCCGCCCTGTTGAAACAGAAACTTTACGTATTAATCTCAAATGATAGCAATAAGCTTCCTATTTATTCCAATAAATGATAAAAAGAATTGTTACGATGACGCTGTATGTGCAGACTTAGACCGTGTTAAGTGTATTGATAAAGTTGTATAAACCTGCTGTGACTCTTTGGTCCTTAACCGCTGTGTCTGTTTGTGTGTTTCAGTCCAAAGCCATGCGTGAGCGGTGGCTGCTCCAGGGAACAGTGGTGGAGGAAGAGGAGACCAGACGAAAGCAGCTGGAGCAGGACGAGGAGCAGAGAAGGAGGCTGGAGGAGCTGATCCAGAGGTGAGTGACGTTCTGATCCAGAGGTACTGTACACACGCTGGAGTCTGGAGGTACGTACACAACGCTGGACTCTGGAGGTATAGCTGTATCACCACGCTGGACTCTGGAGGATGGACTTGTTACACGCGCTGCTGAGCTTCTGGAGGGTACTGGTTACACGCGCTGGACTCTGGAGGTACTGTACACAACGGCTCGGACCTGCTGGAGGTACTGTACACATGCTGGACTCTGGAGGGTACTGCTACTCACACGCGTGAACTGGACTCTGGAGTACTACTGACTTAACACCACGCCTGGACTTCTGGAGGTATCCTCTGAGGTACTGTACCGCGCTGGGTACTCTGGAGTGGTACTCGTAAACCCAGCCGCTGGACTTTCTGGAGCCCGGCGTAAGCTGTATCATCGCGGCTGGAGGCTCTGGAGGATGGTACGTGTACAACACGCTGGGACTCTGGTAGGTACTAGTACACACCGCTGTGGGGATCTCTGGATGGGTAAGTTGTACACACGCTGGACTCTGGAGGTACTCTGTAACGCACGCTGGACTCTGGAGGTACTGTACACACGCTGGACTCTGGAGGTACTGTACACGCGCTGGACTCTGGCAGGTACCTGGTACACGCGCCTGGACTCTGGAGGTACTGTACACGCGCTGGACTCTGGAGGTATGTACACGCGCTGACTAGCTGGAGGCTACGTACACGCTATATGGACGGCTGCTGGACTCTGGAGGTCTGTACACACGCTGACTCTGGAGGTTACCGTACACACGCTGACTCTGGAGGTACTGTACACCGCGCGGGACTCTGAGGTACTGGTACACACGCTGGCTCTGGAGTACTGTACACCACGCTGGACTTCGGAGGTACTGTACACACGCTGACTCTGGAGTACTGTAACACACGCTGGACTCTGGATGGTACCTCATGTACCGCGCTGGACTCTGGAGGTACCGTACACAGCGGCTGGACTCTGAGGTACCCGTAACACGCGCTGGAGCCCTCTGGAGTACTGTAACAGGCTACGCTGGGACTCTGGGAAGTACCCGGTACACGCGCTGGATCTCTGGAGAGTAACGCGTACACGCGCTTGGACTTCTGGAGAGTCTTACGAGCACGCCGGGGCCCTCCGAGACGTTCTTCCTCACACACACGCCACTACTCCAGAGGTGATGGACGTTCTGAATTCAGAGGTACTGTACACCGCGCTGGAACTCTGGGAGGTACCGGTGTTGTACACGCGCTGGCTCTGGGGTACTGTACACTGCGCTGGACTCTGAGAGTACCGGTTATCATCACCTGGACTTGGAGGTACTAGTACACCGGCGCGTGGACTCTGGAGTACCAGAGGTACGCTGTTTCGCTGGGAACTCGCTGGCGGTGACTTGGTACACGAAAGCGCTGGAACTCTGGAGTGACTGTTAATCACTGCTGGACTTCTGGCGGTACTGTACGCCTGGCGCTGGACTCTGAGGGTACGATACACGGCGGTGGACTCTGGAGTACCGTTGGCGGTACACACGCTGATCTGGCTGGAGGTAACCGCCGGGGTACAACCGTCGGTGGGAGCTCTGGAGGAGGTACTCCAGGCTAACCACCACGCTGGAACTCTGGAAGGTACTCGTAAACACTACGCTTGGATGCTGGGAGGTTACTGTACACACGCTGGACTCTGAGTAACCGTACCGACACGCGTGGAGCCCTCTGAGTAACGGTACACACGCTGGCTCGGAGGTACTGGTAACCACCGCTGGACTCTCTGGAGGTACGTGTGAAAGGATGTGCCGGACCGCAGAGACGTTCTTCTCACACACGCCGGGCTTTTTCTTTGTTCAGACACATGTGCATTTGTTCTGACGTCAGCACGCAGATTGATAAAAACTGTGAAAGTAAACATCTGCACCGGTTCTAAGCTGAAGCCTTGAGCACAAGAGAACAGTTGTTGTTTGTCCTGTGTTCTAATTGTCCCGGGTTCCCGTCGAAAGTGACAAAGTGTGTTCCTGAGCTGTCTGGTCTTTGTAGGTCTGCTCTTTCTTCTGCCCGCTTCTTACCTGAACTTTCCTCTTATTTAAACTCACAGGGGCATAAACTCGGTATCAAGGCTGTGAGTAGTAGTTGTTTATATATCTATTGAATCCCGTTCCTGGTAGGCTGCTTTCTCGTCCTTTTTGTTTCTTGTGTTTTTGATGAAAAGATTGTGATTTTGTGGAGTCTCTTTTTGCTCGACAGATCAATGGTCAAGGTTTAGCAGAAGTGTTCCATAGTTTTTCTTTCTCCCATCTGCTTCTCTTTCGTTTCTTCTCGTCTCTCTTTCTCTCTCCTCTCTCTTTCTTCTCTTTCTCTTATGCTTTCTCTCTCCTCTCTCTTGCTACGTCGTTTCCTCTCTTCTCATTGTTTTCAGTTCTCACTTTTTCTCTCTCTCCTCACTCCTAATCTTTCGTTACTCTATACTCTCTCTTCGAAACAGAAATTCTGTTCTTTCATCTCTTCCTCTTCCTCTTAATCTTCTGACTCTCGTCGTTTCGTCCTTTCTCGTCTTTCTCGTCTCGGCGCTCCCCTCCGGTCTTAGTGCCTCCTTTCTCTCTCTCGCTCTCTTTCTCTCTCTTCTCTTTTCTCGTCTTTCGTCCATGCTGCTCATCGTCTTTCTGCTCTCCCTCTCTCTCTTATTCTTCTCTTACTCTCTTCTC
>JBBPFD010000342.1:0-30778 GCA_038363315.1 Mugilogobius chulae
TTTTTTTTAAATGAAATCGACCAACGCAGATGGAGAAAGACAAGCGTTATATTGATTAGCTCCGTACTGTACGCGCCGCGATGACAAGCGCTTAATCTAATGCACTTTCCCGTAAATCAGGGACTAAACGGGACGCTTAAAACCGCCGCTTAATCTCAATAAAAGATGAAAAATGACTGGAAACATGAGGTGACCCTGAGGAGGAGCGCCAATCAGATGGAGCTCTGTCGGTAAATTCAGCTTTTTTCTTTTTACTGAAACGCATTTGTCTTTTCTCCCCAAAGACTTGAGCAACTGTGTTCAGTCTGATGCTGTTTACAGTCAGAATGATCGTAATGAATGGACATGTTTACAGTCAGAATGATCGTAATGAATGGACATGTTTACAGTCAGAATGATCGTAATGAATGGACAGGCATTTTACATCACTATTCCCTTTTTCTAGAGGCTTTTAAAGAGATGAGTCGTGGTTTGGGGTGAAGTAAGTTGAGTTTGTTGAATACAGAAGCAAGAACATTACATAAAAGCATTGATGCAAAGAGTCAGGCTATTCAATTGCTGGCCCGGGAGCCAAATGCGGCCCACTAAGCAGTCTTTTTTGGCCCAGCAGGATAAACAGATCGTGGACAACTAACTGGACCATTTTGTTTGATTTTGTCCTCATTCACACTTTGTGGTCTAGTCTTGTTCAAGATACAGTTTACGTCTGATGTTATCCAAATGTAGACTAGATTTAGGCCTAGTTTACAAGACAACGTTCCCCAGAAAACTGTCGTCACAGTCGTAACGTTTTGTGCTCACAGTTTACATGGTGTCGTGGCTAATATTCCTTTGCACTGAAACGCAGATAGACCAAAAATGCTGTAGTGCTTCTGCTGCATCAGGAGGTGGCGTAATTGTGCTAGAACTCCAGATGATCTTACCGTGACCTCACGCAGCCTATAATAACACGAGCATTGACAGCTTTACAAGTTATTCATGTCAATAAAATGGTGAAGGAAGCAGCAAGGACCAGCGCGCGAGGAAAAGGAGATCGGCTACAGTTACACCAGGCTCACACTGCCTCCAGTCCAGATCCAGATCTGGATCCGTCTGGGTCCGGTCGTCACTCACACTGCCTCCAGTCCAGATCCAGATCTGGATCCGTCTGGGTCCGGTCGTCACTCACACTGCCTCCAGAAAATGCAGCGTGTGTACGGACTCTGCTGGCCTCGCGAGACCACGAGTTCACGGGGATTCACGCTCAACTTGGGAGTTTCAGGGAGTTTACGTGATCTCTGGCACATGGATATGTAAACAAAGACACTTGCGCCATGTTTTGGGCTTATTTCACGTCACTTCATTTTCTGTTGGATTTTTCGACGCATAATGGGTAAGTACGGGACGTTTATTTACATCCTGTGTGTTCAATAGTCGCGTATATGTCGAGCATTTTGCAGTATTGTTGCAGTAGCAGAAATGTAATGTTTTTACTTTTAAAACCACCGGATTCACTTCACCCGCGAGCGCTTGGTTTCTGTCGTGTCTTGTTTTCACAACTTAACCAAAAAGGGCTCCGGAGGGCTCCAGCAGTCCGGAAAAATTTCAATCTCATTACTTTTCAAGAAACAGAAAGCCTCCCTACGCCGGACCGAAGTACGGACCGGAACCAGTGTGAGACTGGGGTAAGACACAAACACAAGGAGGACAGCTTGCTTTTACCAGGCACAGACACTTGGACAGCTGTCCTGCGCCTTCACGCTCGAATAAGCGGTATTAACTGTTTAATTGAGTTTTGTAAGTAGGACCATGCCCCCATCGCACTCCAACCAGACCCCTACGTCACCGGAAGCCTTCATATCCCAGCTCACGCTTGTGTCTCAGTTTGACCATGCGCCTCATCTCAGTTCAACCCTGCACTGTCGACCCACCCGCCCTCCCCTTTCCTTGTAGCACCCATTTATGAAGGGGGGGTCTTGAATCGGCTGGGCAGATCGCCGAGACAGTACCCCCACACTGAGTCTCCTTGCCTGGTCATCGCTCATCTGATTCCACGGAGTTTCAACATCAATATCTATTCAATAAACATCGTATAACTATTTCTGTTTGGTGTGGTCCTCACTAACAAATACTTGTTGTGGAGCTTCAAACTTTCTTTTCTTCTGACTACACGAATTTCAATGAACTAATCAAATCTTCAACACCTGGAGAGGCTTTGGGAGATTTGTTTTGTCTTTGCAAAACGCTGGAACAATGGACATTGTTGGTGAGACTTTGTGAGAATGAAAGGTGCTTTGGCTGAAAGAGACATTTTTGGTGACTGGGCAGTCTTCTTCTGCGCGCACGTCATTGACATAACCGTCTTCATGGACAACAGTTTTTTCCTGTTTACATTGCGGTTTATCCACTGAACAAGTTCCTGAAACTACCTCTTGAATCGCATCCAGAGAAAAGCCGATTCAATAAAACACGCACCTCGTTGTCGTGTAAAAGAGAAGACAATCTGACATCGAAACGTCTTAGATTTGTGAAAACTCGTTGTCGTATAAACTGCCCCATAAGTACTATTCGCACGGCATAATATTTACCTAAGGACGTCTGTGAACTTAAATTACCCCACAACCTCTGAGTTTTTTACTGCCGTTCGCACGGACATATACGATGTCTGTAATTTTTTTGTTTTTACAGACTTTCCGGAAACGGCGACAGATGATTTAAGGCAACAACTATTTACTTCATTCATGAAATGAGCATTTCTTGTGTTTTCGGTTTGATTTAGCGTGAATCAGCTAATGTTAAACTTACCTGAGCTGTGGCAGCAAATGTGGCTCCTCGTCACGTTGTTGAGTCCGTTTATCAGAATCACATCCACAACATCAGATTGCTTACGAAAAACAACCGAAGACTCTCTCTTTTAATCCATTTACGCTGATAAAATCCAAACATCCAAACTTTGCAGCGTTCTGTCCAAACTTTTTCTCAAACCTCCATCTTCTCGACCTTTCGTTGCTACGACAACGAGGTTGTTGTTCTTCCGGTTCACGGACTTTCAATCGTAGTTTGATTAATCTTTAGCATTTAAACGTAGAAAAAAACGACAATTTCATTTGAAAACGATCTGTAAAGAATAGTAATAATAATTTAGTTCAAATCTGAAGGTAAAATAAGCCGCAGAGTCATTATAAATTTATTTATAAACAGTTCACGGATTGAAAACACAGACATACGCATTTGCACGGCTTCGGAATTACAGGAGGACGTCTGAGTTTGGCGAATTACAGGAGGTAAAATTCGGGGGAAGCTTTACAGACATTTTTACAGACATGGACGATTCACACGGAAGTAGAAACTCAGACGACGTCCAGAATTATTACAATTTATATGAGGTCCCGGGGTAAATATTAGGCCGTGCGAATAGAACTTTAGTCTTGGTGTGGAACTTGGTCTTCACTGAGAAGCATGAGAGGTCCAACCATCCTCATTTACATTCATCCACAGTAGAAATTACAGACTGGGGCCACACCTCAGGCCAGAGCTCAGACTCTGGAGGCAGGTTGGTACATTATGTAACTACAAAGTTACTAAAGTCAGTCTTCTGTAAGTTGGGGTAACTAACTTTTTTACTTGTATTTGTGGTGTGAAAATGAGCTATGCTACATTTAACTTCAGCTTTATCAAGAAGTTTTATTTTTTTATTCCCCAGATTTAGACATTTTCATTCACCAGAGAATATATTTAGACTGATAAACTTCTGATTAATGATCTTTTGAGATGAGCCACATTTGTGAACAACACTGAGAAACCATCTAACTTTCCTACAGTGACATGAACACACATATTTTTACATTTCTCTGGTTCTTTTCTCTTTGTTCGAAGCACAAAAGGATCCCGAGGTCAGAGGTTTCCATTACGCTGCATTAAAACCCTTCAGATGTGTGGCCTCCGCGGACAGTTTGTGCTAAAAGCTTCTGCGGACGTCCAACAAAACCAAAAACTACGAAAATGTGAAGAGAAAACTCCAAACTCACGAGCTAAAGTTCTGTAATGGAAAGACAATGCATTCATCAAGAGTGTTGTGTTCGCTCTGAGTCATTTAGACTTGGCAGACGAAAGTGTAATTTGTTAAAAAACAGGTGGATGATGCTACAATAAATCAATATTACGTCACTCCGGGAAGCTGGATTTATGAAGAGGTTTTTCCAACTTTTAACAGTGAGAAATGATCACGAGAAAGTAACAGATTTAAATCCTGCTCTGATAATAATAATAATGACAAGAGAAAGTTTCTGTTGTCATAGAAGCTGCGGCGGACATCTTGCAAATGGAGCAGCAACAAAATTCTAAATGACATTCTTACTGGAAGAAGCTCATTGAACCAGCCAGTCTACAAAGACACAAAGAGAACATGCAAACTCCTCAGTAAGGCCCAGTGCTGCTCAGGAATTCAACTCAGGATCTTCTTGTAATGAAAGAATGGTAATGTTTGCTCCTTCAAAAAGCAGATTTGCCAGCGTAAGTTCCTTCTGCAGACTACAGGAGTTTTGTAATCCTGATGTTTCCCTCTCTGAGTTCAGGAGTTGTGTCCAGAGTCAGAGATGTGTTGTGTTTTCTCTCCTTCTGTCTGTGTCTCTGTGACTCTGTTAGGATGTTTGTCGGGAGCATCATGGTGAGGTTCAGCTGCTGCACGAGCGAGGATCTTTACAACAGAAGCATCTGGTGCATCTGCCTTGTGATGATGCCTCTGCAAATGTTAAATAAAGAAGAAACATAAATCTAACTCTTTGTGATCGTCGTCTAACTGCAGATTCTTTTTATATGAGCATTACTCACGTCATCTCCAACACACCTGCTCCTTAAACGATGTGAGAAGCACCTTACTAGACGATAGAACATGACTAACCTGGAATTTTACATTAGGAGCTGCAACAGCACGTACATATGTGCATATTTTCAAGAGGCGTCAGTCTACACTAGACGCGTCAGTGCTGCGTGCCTGAGCATCTACACACATGAATAAACTATAAAAACTGCTCAAATATTAAGAATTGGTCAGGTGAGGAAGAACTTAAAACTGTGAATCAGAGGTGTTGCTGCATTTGCAGATTTTTTTTCCATCAAGGTTTTGCCTATTTCACATCATACTACACAGCAAATTCAGCCTAGCCAAATCAACTCTCCGAGATTTATTTTCAACTCTTTTTCAGTGTCTTTATGAGTCCAGTCTGAAAAGTGTTAAACTTACCCTTTTTGGGGGGTTACTTACTAACTCTCAGGAGTTAGCATTTACTATTTACTGGAGTCCATTTTTTGATTTTTCAGGGTGTAATTTTAACTATTATAAAAGGTAAAAAAAATAGATATCACAGTGTTACATTCCAACTATTAAAAAGGGTTATTTTAAAAAAACTACAAACACCAAAACATCTGCAAACACCTATGTCAGGGTGCCCGCTTTGCTCACATTTACAAGAGCTTAACTTCCTAGGGGAAATAAGCCTACTAAATGTAGCTAACGTGTTAGCTTATACATTATGATTGTAAAACATTAGCAGAGGGGAGCTCTAGTGTTTTGTATGTCGTAAAAACACCATACAAAACAAATTGATAGGTAGTTTTTAAAATAGGAGACCAAAGGCATCTTCCACATCCTCCGAGTCCATACCACTGCAATCATCAACAGGCCCACATTCAGGTGCTGTGCTCTCTCTCTAAAGGGGAGTGGCAACTGAAATAACCCTGTGAGTGTCATCAGATCGCCCAGAGTCTAGGGTTAGACTTTTCAGGGTTATATTTGCATAAAACAACTCATTCAGAGTCAGATGATCTTAACTCTCAATTTTAACCCTTACTATATGTCACCGGGGAGTGAAACGAAAAAGAAGATAACTCTCCAGGGGTAAAATCAACTCTACACTTGCTGAAAAAGGGTCAACCCCCAAATAGCTTTAATCTTTTATTTTACATCCCATCTCTCAGTTAATACTGTAGGTCAGATTTACGCAATGTCTCGCTACCGGCACATACCTGCACAAACAGGCAAGGCAAGGCAAGGCAAATTTATTTGTATAGCACAATTCATACACAAAGCAATTCACAGTGCTTTACAAGGCAGGAAAATGCATCAAAATTACAATAATTAAATAATCAGCATAAATTTACTTTAAAAAGAAGTAAAGAAATAAAGAAGTGCAGACAAAGTATTTCAGTCATATGCACAGATAAAAAGACATGTTTTCAGCCTAGATTTAAACATTGTCACAGTGGAGGCCTGTCTTACATCATCTGGAAGACTGTTCCAGATCTTAGCTGCATAAAACTGAAACGTTGATTCTCCATGTTTAGTCCTGACTCTGGTCCATGTTTAGTCCTGACTCTGGTCCACGTTTAGTCCTGACTCTGGTCCACGTTTAGTCCTGACTCTGGTCCATGTTTAGTCCTGACTCTGGTCCATGTTTAGTCCTGACTCTGGTCCACGTTTAGTCCTGACTCTGGTCCATGTTTAGTCCTGACTCTGGTCCACGTTTAGTCCTGACTCTGGTCCACGTTTAGTCCTGACTCTGGTCCACGTTTAGTCCTGACTCTGGTCCATGTTTAGTCCTGACTCTGGGCACCAGCAGGAGGCCGGTCCCTGAGGTCCTCAGAGTGCGAGATGGTTCATAAGGCACTAACATGTCAGAGATGTACTTTGGGGCTAGTCCATGGAGAGACTTTAACACAAGCAGAGCTGTTTTAAAGTCTATTCTCTGAGCCACTGGAAGCCAGTGCAAAGACCTAAGCACAGGACTAATGTGATCGTACTTCCTGGTTCTGGTCAGGACTCGAGCAGCAGCGTTCTGGATGTACTGCAGCTGTTTTACAGCCTGTTTGGATAGGCCGGTGAGCAGGCCGTTACAATAGTCTAACCTACTGGAGACAAATGCATGGGTAAGTCTCTCCAAGTCAGGCTTTGACACTATACTTTTGATTTTGGCAATGTTTTTTAGATGGTAAAAAGCTGCTGATGTTATCGACTTAATGTGGCTGTTAAAGTTCAAGTCTGAGTCCATTATTACCCCCAGATTTCTAACTTGACTTGAAGGTTTCAGAGAGAGAGACTGAAGTTGACTGCTGACACGTTCTCTTTGTTTCTGTGGGCCAAAGATGATAACTTCAGTCTTGTCTGAGTTTAGCTGGAGAAAGAGGTACGAGCAGCCCCGGAGGAGCAAAACAGACACAGGCAGGGCTGAAATAGTTCGTACAGGGCGAACAGTGTTGATTCCACAGACATGTTTCTTACACGCTAAGCTGTAAAAAGATGCGTTTATGACAGTCCGACTCATATTAATGGAGAAAAGAGTCTCATAAGGACGTTGTAAAGTTTGCAAAGTGTTTCCAAACAAACAATAAACGTGTTCTAATTGACACATTATTCACGTCATTCCCGGAGCTTCTGGACTCGATACATGTTGTTTTAGTGGTTGTAATCTTTGTAGTTGATGTATATTGAAAGGGCATCGGAACTTTACTTTGTCTTTGTGTGGCTTTATCCTGTGTTTCTCCAGCTAAAAAACCTGGGAGACACGCTGTTGACGCTGATAAATTAGAACTCCGACGCGTAGCACATTGATGCGCGTCTCACACTGAAGCTGTAAATTGTTCGAACCAGATCAAACTTAATTCTGTTTTGAGCGATTCCTGCGTGTACGACGTGCTGCTTTGGACATTTAAATCTTGTACATGTCCTTATGTCTGTGGCCTGTTCTGTTTTTGACGCGTCTAAAAATTGTAAATGATTGGAAACTTCTCTGGTGTCTCCAACCGGACCGAATGCACCTTCCTCTCTTTCCTCTTCTCTCGCAGCAGATCTAAACGACAGAACTCTCTCTCCTCCTGTTGACATTTCTCAGGTCACTCTATCTATCGTTCTCTGCATGAGGCCTTCGATTGGTCAGCTCTCGGCCAATCAGCAGGAGGCAGGAAGTGTATGTCTTTAATTGGCTTCTTCAGATAATGTCACTGAGGTTTTAAATGCCACAGAACACTTTCTTGTGAAGTAATATTGATCCAATTATCAATAAACTCACATCATATTCAGGTGATTAGTTGGTCACATCAGCAGAATGTTCAGCACAGTGTACCTTTAAAGCATATTCTAACGCCCGGTTTTACACATTCTGACTGGCCAGGAGAAATACTCAGGGCAGAATGAATAATCTGACTCACATCTACACATTATCAGTCCTGAAACACTGCACAGAAAGACATCAGCGAAACAAATGGAACATAATATTTGACTCTGATTGATCGAAGTGTCTAAACCCAAATGTAGTTTTTTTTTTTTTTTTAAATACTGTACAGTCAAGAGAAAAGCACTTTTTTTCCCCACAAAAAATGCCCAATTCATCTCTGTGTGCACGTTTTTCCAAAGACAGAATAGTCTGTCTCAAGGCTGCGCTGTGATTGGTCCGGCTCACCATGGTTGTCTTTAGTCATGCAGCGTGGTCTCTCTAGATGGATTCTCCAGATTTTGTGCAAATCTGGTTGTGCCAAGTCTGATAAATGTGTGTAGAGCCAAACCAAGTAGTATTAGACTCACCCCGGATTTACACCAAAGCAGTAACAGCGCGCAAGCACAGCAGCGCGACATATGCACAAGTCTGATCTGGCAAAAACAATCTACACCAGCATCGTCATGCGCACATCCGACGGCCGTCATTACGCCACGCGCTGCTCAAATTAGGTTGGAGTTCTAATTTCAACAGCATGTCTCCAAGGTTTTTAACAAAAGAAACGTTGGAAACATCCGAGCATAAACAAAGTAAAGTTCCGATGCCCTTTCAAAATACCTCTATTTCAAAGATTACATCGTGCCCAGAAGCTCTGTGAATGAATTAGAACAAGTTTGTTGTTTGCTTGGTAACGCGTTGCAAACTTTTTTTTTAAAATCAGGTCCTTATGAGACTCTTTTCTCATTGAAAAGGAGTCGGACTGTTATAAACCAGGAGTCAACACTGTTTCCTCTGTTCACAGTCGCTTTGTATGAGCTGTTTTAGCTCGATCTGTGTCTGTTTTCACCCTCTATGGCTGCTTTCCTCGGTGTAGGATTGCCTCAATTCTACACTATTAATTGCGAGACGGGGTGAAAAATAGGCAAGAAAAAAATTATGTCTCTTAGAACAATGTGAAGTAGGCAAAACCTTGATGTAAAATCTGCAAAGGCAGCAGCCGCAGCTTGTTGATGTTTTTTGAAAAACATTGGGCCTCATTCATGACACGTTCTGCCGAACAAATGTGTTCTTAAGGGCTCCTTACGAACATTTTTGGCATTCACAAAATTGGTTCTTAACGGGAAATGTTCGTCTGTAAGAACAAATACTACGAACACTGAGGAGCACTCGTAAGAACAAAAAATCAGCTGTTTCAGAATTTTATTTCTTATTTTGTTCAGTCAAAAATTGTAATTCTTACATGCTTGTAGGTTATGTATTTTTGCAAATTATTGTATATAACATAATTTTAGAAACAAAAAAAATTCAGTTAGGCAAAAAAATGACTCCTTTAATAAACCTGCAGCAGCCTGTCCCAGCCTCAGAGCCTCTGTGATCTAACCCCCACAGGACTCAGGACCCTGAAGTATGAACTCAGTGAGAGTGGGCAGACGCGCTGCTGCAGCTTCTTCCTGATCATTTCCCCGGCTCCAAGTCTTGTCAGTGACGCGCTGCGGCCGGCCCAGATTTGCCATATAAGGAAGTATGCATTATTCATTTTGATGTAAATAACCGTTCGTAGCTGAGTTTGGTGAATTTGGCGTAAAGGCTGTTAGGAAGGAATTTGGCTCGTTGCAAACCCGTCATGAATCACACGTAGAGTTTTCGCAGCGGCTTCTTAAAGTGGAAGTTACGCACAGATTTTAAGAACACTTTCATGAATGAGGCCCATAGTTCCTCTGATTTGCAGTTTTAAGTTCTTCTTCACCTGACCAATTCATAATATGTGAACAGTTTTTTGGTTTCTTAATGTGTAGGCTGTAGATTCTCAGACTTGCGTTGTTGGAGCAGCTCTCATGCGTCTAGTGCAGACTGAAGCTTCTGAAAACACGTGCGTATGTTGCTCTGCCTACGTTACCTGCTGCAGTTCCTGGTGTCAATTCCGAGTCATGAAGATAAACATGGTATTAACTTAAACTAAAACCTTGTGCACTTTCTGAGCTCTGTGGATGTCAAACTTGTTCAATATTACAATGAGAAAGTTTGTCTCCACAGTGAAGAGTTAAAGTCCATTAGTTTGTATTAGTCAGCGAAAGGAGCTGTGTGTTTGCCCCGAGGCCGACTGTGAATGAGACAGACTCAGAGGATGAACCGCTGACTGGTCTGAGTGTGGACCTCAGGCTCTTTCACCTATAGAGACGCAAAAGACCACTGCACACAGAATTCATGCACTAATTAACCTGTACTTAAACTTATGTGAAGTCTTCTGTACTATATGAGGAAGTTTGGAATGATTTTAAGCCTGATACGAGTTCAGGAGGTGTGGCCTGAGTAAGGATTCTTCTAAGAGATCATTTGTCATTTCACTTGTCATTGTCTGAAGACTTTTGTCAGATCATATCATTGTGAAGTTTCAAAGTGTTCCACAAACAATTTAAAATCTCATAAATAGCTGAATGCAGGGCTCTGATTGGCTGAGATTGAGTGGTCCACTCCAGTTTCACTTTGCTGTTTGTAAAGAGACGTTCTTAAGCCGTGATTTTCATCGTGTGTTGAATAATTTTAGACAGTCTGATACATTTAACTAACTTCTGTGCAGCGTGAAAAACAGGTAACTCAGCTTTACAGCAGAACTAAGCTACTTGAGTGGCAGAGCTTCCCCTACATCACTCCTATGTAACTACACTAGCTTATAAATGTGATCCTCAACATTATTTTACCTTTTGTTTTGTCCATTTGTGCATCTTTAGTCCTGAAATGAGGCTGCAAAAACACATCTAAACATATTTTTAACAATTAAAGGGTTTCTCAAGAGAGCAATTCAGGTCAGGATGTGGGCGGGACGGAGAAACTACAGTTGACATATTCTTCAAATGCCCCCAAAAATGTAGTAGCTCATTATGAAACTATCACAAAGACATTTAACAACAGGTGACGTTTTATAATCAGGGGACATGAATTCATCCATTATCATCATGAAATCATGAGTCATCAAGAATAATCATGAGTTCAAGCGGTTTCATGAATGAATTCAGTCATGAATAACAACATAATCTCATTGCACTTAAAGGTGCACTGCCCAAGTGTCAAAGTAAGAACAGTAGCACTGCACTATTCCGTATGACTCAACTGAAGACAAATTTTACGTCTTAAAAGTCTCTTGTTGAGACGTTAGTTTCTGCAGAATGTTTTCTCAGGTAAGAAAACAACGTTATTACTATGAAAATGTAGATGCTTACTATTTTAGTTGCTATTTTTGAGTTTGCAAACTCCAAAGGTAAGACATGGAAAGTTAGATTAGAGACTTTGGTATTTTATTGTGTGTCTGTCTTACCTCCTAATCGATATTATCACTAAATGAGTGTCCCATTGATCTCCAGGGCAGTTCAGAGATTCTGACATTTCTCAAAAGCTTGTCTGAGTTCCTCACACTTTGACATTTTAACAGGTCTGTTATGAATCATCTTCTATGTGTTGCGACAGTAGTTGGCGGTATTTCCTCAGTATTGACTGCAACTTTTTTAATTTTATTTTATTTAAACTCAATATACAACATTTGTCTGCAAACCAAAGAATTTATGCAAAATAAATACAAATAATTATAATAATATAGTCACCTCCGCCCAACCAGCGCAGGAGAATTTGACCTGAACCGCTTCTAGAGGCGACCTCAATAGGCGGAGACAAAACATCAGGGCGAACATTCAGGCCAGTGCAAACAAACTGTGTTTTGATTTATCGCAACTTTGAGCATTTTAACTTACACAGTTCACCTTTAAAGCACAACTTAGTTACATAGTTCTGCTTTAAGTGCAATCACTTTTTTTCATTTTCACCTGTATGTCATCCTCACCCTCCTCCGTCTCTCTTCTTGTGTCTCTCCTCTTGCGTCTCTCTCCTCCACTCTCTTTCCTCTTGTCTTCTTTCCAGACTCTCTCAGACTCTCTCTCCTCTTGTCTTCTCTCTCACTTCTTTCTTGTACTTTCCTCCTCTCTCTCTCTTCCTGCTGCGTGATTCTGTTTCCTTCGCCGCTTCTCTCCGTAGCCGCGGGGGTCCTGTCTGCGATTGTCATCTCGTCTGTCCGATTACATCTCCGACATGCTTTATTGATATTTGGTGAAAACGGCAGAGATCCTCCTGCTTGTGTTTCTCCTGCTGATTTTATCCCGGCTCTCTGCTCTGCGTCTGTGGGATTAAGAACGCTAACTCGCCGCGGGCTTCTTTGTTTAAACATCACCAGACAGTTAACTACAAGTGGCACATCGTTTCCCAAATATTTGCCGGCTGCGGGGCTCGCGGGAACCACTTTGCGGAAGATAAGAGGCAGATTTGAGACGAACAAAATGAAGCAGATCTGAGTCGGACACGGCCTTTGAAAAGCGCTGAATACATTTGTGTCATTATGAGAGCGAGGAGAGGGGTTTTAATCAAAGTTATCTTGTCTTCTGCTCCGAGAGACGACGCTCTGGGTCAGAATTATTCATAAGAAGCTCATTTAAAGTGCTTAGAACGGATTAAACTGCACCTTTCACTAAAACTTTGAAGTATTGATTTGTTAATACTCACTCAGGATAATTTCAGTGTTGATCAGTGGTTACACTAGACTTAATTTCGATCTGTCACCGTGATGGACAAGGTCCAAAAGGTTTTTTTGACACGGAGATTGCAGGAGGCGCCTCCTGTTGTTATACAAAAACATAACGAAACTTTGCATCAATAATTTCTTAAGATAGCATTCTTAAAGCAACAACATTGTGTCCATTCATTTGACATTCAACCATCACAATGTGACTCGTGCAGGCTCTGCGTTTCTTACCTGAAGCACAAAGTTCTTCACATCTCGCAGTTTCCGTTGTATTTAGCCCAAACTCCATGTGTATTTCCATCTCATCGTCCTTCTCTAGGTAAAGGAGTTTTTTTTTATGCGAGCCGATGTGAGCGCAGATCTGGCAATCACCAAACCAAGAGATTGCTGGAGCGACTTTTCGCTTGCCTGACCAGCCAGTCCCTACACGCTTTGACAGACACTGTACAAAGACGTGAGGGTCTGGGATCAGAGCGCCGGGGTTCAATTTCGAAGACGGGCTTTCCGACCGTGGAGTGAACCAATCACAGAAAACCCGGAAATTCCCCCGATGCAGCGTGATGCAGCGACGCGCTAAACCGGTTGGTAAGTGAATATGTAGCGCGAGGATTTTTCAATGGAGCAGTGACCTATGTGAAGGCTCTGAACACGTTCCTAATTGTTCAAAACCGAAGCTAGAGCCGAAAACAATGCTCTATCAGCTACGTCCGCCATCTTGAATATTTTGAGGCGGTTAGAAAAAAAGTTTTGAAATTGCGGAGCGGAGGGGAGGAGGGAAAGGGGGGGGGGCGTTTGTGATTGGATCGTCCTAACTTTGGACAACGAAATCATTGGCTATCTCTTCAGTTTCAGACCCTTCTGCATTCAAACAGAATGTAGGAGGGGCTGACTGGTCAGGCAAACTTTTCGCTAGGTTTATGAATCTGAATAAACATTTGTCTGTCGAGGGATCACAGTCAAAGAAACAAATCCTCGTTAAATCAGACCAACACAACGTCCCTTTATTCTTGTCAAAAGAAGCCTTAACCGCACGCACCGTAGCTGAGGTTAGGGATGGGCGATATATCGGTATTGATATCGGTATCGGCCGATATCAATGATAATTCGACATATTGTATCGGTCCGATATCGAAACGGCCGATATGTTTAGGGGAGGTTTTCCGTCTCTCTGTGGGCATATACCAGCCTCAGTGTGACCTAAAAGCTTCATATTTGCAATTTTGAACAGACTAAAGAAACAAAGTATAATAAACAAACAATTAAGCTAAAATAGTCTTTATATTTACATAATAAATCCACATTTTATTTTTTTTTTAATCTCAGATGATTATATTTGTTTGTAAGTTTTTGATCTTGTGAGTGTGCTGTGGATTTTAAAGCAGAACCAAGCAACTTCAGCAGTAGAGCGCCCCCTACAGTCTCTTCTGTAAATACCAGCATCAGACCTACAACAGAACTTTTTTCCTTATCTAATTTTTTTTATCAACTTATTAATTTTTTCAAACGAGGCAAAGAAAAGTACATTCAAATATTTCACACTGTCAAATGTAAAATAAAAGAGCCAGTGTTTCTCAGAAGAGCTGTCAGATTATAAGTGCAGGTTTTCCAGCAGGAGGCAGCAGAGAGCAGATGTTTGCTTAAAATGTGAAAAAATACATTTGTAACCATCACACAAACTAACAAAGACATTTAACAAAGCCAAAATGTCACTTAGATCTGCTTTAAAAATATACCTATCGATCGGCAGTTATCGGTTATCGGCCAGAGCAGAGGGCCAATTATCGGTTATCGGTATCGGCTCCAAAATTTCATATCGGCCCATCCCTAGCTGAGGTCCATGAAACTGCAGTCTCCTGTTTACAAGTTCATAGGTCATGTATTTGCGCAAGTGGCAGCAACTCACAGCTGCAGGCATCAGTCTCTCAGCCTCCCTGACGGAACAGCAGCGGCATGAACGGGATTCAGAGCAGCATTTGTCCCTCGCTGCGTTCTGATTTTGAGAGAGCGGGAGAACGCAAGTCCGGTCGGGATCCAGGTCACTAAATCAGTAGACTTTATATAAAAGTGCAGCATCACTTTCAATCCGTCAAAATAACGTAGAGCCTAATGCTGCGTTCACACCGGACAGCTTATTTGCGTCTAAATTCGCCAAAACGCGCGTTAAATTCGCCGGTTATTTATGCTGTTGACGCCTCAATAAGCTTCTAACTGCTCTGACGCGCATCAAGGCTTTGGTGGACAAAAAGACACTTTCAACGCCTCAAAGCGCTTCCAGCTCTCGCTTGTTTACAGGCTTTGTTTTGCTCGTAGACAGACCACGTTGAGAGAGAGAAGGAGAGAGAGAGAAAGAGGCTTGTTGCATTTATAAAACGGACCCGATCACACAACTTTCTCCTCCTCCAGACAGTGTCTTTTTGCTGTCTCCGTCCTTCTCAGCTCCTCCCGTTGTACAGCAGGTTTAAACACGGCACCGGGCATTTTAATACATCCATGTGAGGCGTTGTCAGTCCAGATCATGTCCCGTGTTTGCCGTGTCTCCAGATTTTCAAAACAACGAAGCCAAGTCTTTGAAAAAAGCCCCCAAACAAGCCACCTTTCGTTAAAAAAGTTACTAAAAGACTTCAGTAAACAGTCGTCCTTTCCCCTTGGTGTGACAGAGGAACAACATGTCACGTGTACGGGAGTGGAGTCTCTGATTGGCTGACGCCGGCTTCCAACGCGTCTGAAGATGGATTTTCCCAACTTCTGCGGCCGCCGCAGCTTCTAATCCGCAAGACGCCGCGTTTTCAGAAGCCAAAACGCACGTCAACTGACGCCCCAGACGTCAATACGCGCGGAAAATTCGCTTGAACGCTCAAGACGCGGGTTTACATTGACTTAACATTGAAAATGGACGCAAATACGCCAAGACGCTGTCCGGTCTGAACACAGCATTAGACATTTTTCGTCAAAGCAAAATACAATCTGTAAATGACGGAAAATTGTCGGAACCTCTGGTGTTGATACTCAAATCTAAAATGTGTTTTGTTGTTTGTCAGCTGATTTGTTTCTCATTAATATTGTCACGATGTTCTGTTTTTTTTCTTGACACATTTCAGCGTTCAGTTTTTTCAGACTGACAATGTGTAGAACTCATTTCAGATGTGAACCGAGTTACAGCCGGGCTTAATTTGAGCCAGAACAGGATCCAGGAACTCTTGAGGGGCGTTCTGGCAACAGTTTTGTCTAATCCGGTTACTCATTCAAAGTCCGTGAGCTGTTTGTGTCTGTCCTGTGAGACCTGGCTTTGCTTCCTGATGTGGAGAGAGTGGTCTGAGGTGCAGAACAGAGTGTGTGGGAGGGCATCACTGTGTAGATCGGATTCAGCGGCAGATGCCCTGTGATTTAAGTCTGAATGAGTGTAAGAATAAATGTTTTTAATAGGACAGTTGAGTTGTACTTTAGCATTTCTAAGCACCATGTCACTCGTGTGCGTTCTGGTAAAGGTTCAACCTTGTCTGGAGCCTGGTTCAAACGTTTTGTTCTGTCCGTTTTTCAAATTAAGCACTGGTCACAGCCAATCAGCTCTCAACTCAAACAGTCAAATAGTGACTAGCAGTGTTAAAGTGGGATTTTTAGGTGGGGAACTCTATTTAGGTTCAGGTCGTACGCAAGATTTTGAACATAAAAAGTCCAAACGATTGATTAATTGTCTTTCTTACATTGTCATTTATATATTTGCTATTGGAGGTTGCAGAAGAGAGATGTGTCTTGATGTGTCTGACATTGAGCAGCTGAATCAGGCTACTCTTAAAAGAAAGAGTCTGGGATTAAAATTCAATGCAATTTCGGCCATAAAGAAAAAATTAATAACATTATATACATATATTTATTTTTTTAATCTATAAATCTTATTGGTTTTTTTGGATTTGCTGACAGTGATCAATACACATCGATATGTATTACCAATAAAATATTGCATGTTAGTGCTTGCAATTAAAAATATATAAAAATGTCAATTATTTTAAATAATTATCCCTTTGGAATAAAAATTATATAAATGTTTTAAACAAATTATCATTCAAGCATTAAAAAAAACATTATTGTCCCTTTAATGATTGCTTTAATATTCTCATTATTACTTACAAGGAGGTGATTGATTACTACAATAATATATTATGTTGTGATCTGTGTCACGTGACTCATGAAGGGACGTCATCCACACGTTTTGTTTTCCCAGCGTCGTCATGACGTCTGCAGCGTCTCTGCTTTAGTTTTACTTTCAGGTCAGAGTTTATGTCAAATGAAGCATAAATACTGTTTACTTTTGTCGTGAGCTGCGTGACTCTCTCTGGAGCGCTTCGTTTAAAGGATTTACGTTGTTTCTTTACCTTTACTTGGACGAACAGCGAGGGACGATCGTATCGAAGATGCTGATCATGTTGAATGTGTTAGCGCTTTTAGCGGCTACTTTTCAATGACACGTCTTGCATCTTGGACACTCTTCAGCCGCACAAAGCTCTGTCATCTTAAAAACAACCCCTGACTTGAGTCTTTGGATGGATACAACTCCTGAAGCGCTAACTTCAGCAGCCTTACGGTGAGTTGACGACACACACGCTGTTCTCCGCCTCACGCTGCCCGAGCAGCACGGCAGTCACGTCACAGAAGACATAAGACGTGTTTGTGGTTTACCGTGAGTTGTAAAAATTCCACAAATAACCTACCGTGAGGGAAAATATTCACGATTATTCAAAAAACCGGTTAATCTTGACATCCCATAGTGACTCACAGGGATCTTTCTTGCACGTTTGGAAAGCTCGATGTTTAATGTAGATAAAAGTGTCACATCTGAAGTCTTTACTTTTAAACCACCGGCTACTTCCCTGTAACTTTAGATTTTTGTTTGTCAATAACACATTTTTATCTAATTATCCACAGCTCATCACACAAATAAATCCGTCCTTCTAAAACTCTGAGCTGACGTCATCTTCTCTGTAGCTTAGACTGAGCTTCACCTCACACTGCGCCGGCCGTTTTCTCCCTGATGCCCTCCCACATGCAGAGAGCTAATGGTCCGAGGCTTTGGGCAGAGACGGGGGACTTCTCTGATTGGCTGAGGCCCCGCTAAGCCCCGCCTCTCTGTCAGAGGAGATGGATGTGTGAGCACAACACGTCCCAAAAGGCCTGAAGCTGAAATGAGCTGCAGGAGGAATAACAGGCTGCACATTAGGATTATAGTTTAGAGACTGATTCCTCCAAAACCTGCAGCTTTCTCTACCAACTTAAACTTTCTAGTGCTCACCATCTAATAAAAATCAACTCACCCGCTCTAAACATGTTAAGATAAAAATAAAATGTGAACTCCTTATTTACAGTCAAATCAATTCTGGGATCAGAATCATTTTTTTCTCTAAACATACAAATGATAAAATAAAAAAATCCCATCATTTAATGGACTTTTTTAGTGGACTCTGCCTTTAAGTATTAAACTAGGTTCAAAGTTACGCGTTAACAGGCATAATCATAAAAATTAACCATTAAAATTATCGCAGATTAATCGCACTATTTAATTTGACCGCTCATACGCGCTTCAGCGCGGGGGAGCGGGTATGCGCGGAGGGATACCTGGGGCGGAGGCGCAGGTTATTAGGTCTGCGTAGAGCTCGAGTGAATGCATACGCGTAAAGATGAATGGGAGACTGTCTGCGACTGGTGCGCTCGCCGGCAGAACTCGGCGAACATCAAGACGGACTCTAGATGAAGGTTGTGCATATATGACACCGATTTCCGCTCTGCACCTGCTCTTACATCAACACCAAGCTCAAACCATCACAGATAATTAAGAACGCTAGGAGCCAGAAGACCGTTAAAGTATCAATGATTATCATTGGCATCACATAGTTACCTGGAGGAAATCTTCCAACTGTTGAATAATAACAACAAAACAGAATGCTGAGAGCTGCAGCTTAACTGCGATTTGTGACAGAAAGTGTGATTAATCCTCACTAGTTGATCCCAAAAGTCTTAACGTCATTGTCTAAACCCAAATAACCATCTAGAGTCATTCAGACCCAGGCTGTGACTCAGTTGTACAGTTTCTTAAGACGGATTTCCTCCTCTACTGCTCATGCTCCATGCAGAAAGAACCGTCTTTATCTGCTCAGCTGGGGAAACTTCTTTGAATAAAACAACAAAACAGGCTGAGAGCAGCTGTTTGGACAGCCTCATCTCACAAGAAAGCGTACATTTAACACGACATTACGCAACATGTAAATGAGGTATGATTAGCAGAGTTCACGACCGTCCTGTGTAATTATAGTACAGTCACAATCCAGTTCATTTCTATGGTGGTTGTTAAGACGTGTTCTTATTTATGAATATTAATGAAATCCTGATTCTAATCTTAACCTGCCCCAAGCCCCAGACCTAATCTTACACATTTTAGTAACTTTATGCCTAATTACCCGTTTCACCTGAAGAAAACGTCCCCACGTGGCTTCAACCAAAACTCGTCCTATTTTTAACTGTGAAATCTCATGTCATTTTTACTCTTTTTCATATCGTAACATAAATACTAAAAACAGCTGTGAACTCGTGCTCAAATACGCTGTGTTTGTGTCGTGGTAAAAGTACGCCCTCCTAGTGAGACTGTGTTGGTTTTGGATCAGGTCTGAACCGGTCTGACACCGTCTGTCTCTTGAAGCTTGAGACAGTGTTTTTCACCTGAATGTAACTTTTAAGGGTCGTAGGTCAAATTTCATCCACAAATGTTGATTTGTAGATGAAATTTCCAGCGGCGGCTCTTTCTAGGTCGCATGTGTTGATACAAAAAAACCCTCTATAGAGTCCAGACATGTGTTTGTGTGTGACGATAGTGGTTAGTACCGTCCTGAGTGGGAATCGAATCAGGGTCATTCGTTCCGCAGGCGACCCGACAAACACGTTGAGCTAAAGGAACGCTCCCGTTAGCCCAATTGCCGGTCCTGCTTTTATACTTAAGGGGGTGAGTTTATCCCATACCACCACACACTTCACCGACCTGGTCCCTCTGTGGTCTACAACCGGTTACATGTGCTCCAAAGGATCAAAAACAGTTTCCATTTGATTTTTAGATTAACTTAGCCAGGTGTTTTAACAAAAAATAGCCCCCCCTCTTAACATATAAAACCTTTAAAACTCAAACCGAACAGTTCCTGAAGCTTTGGAGAACAATCATTTGGCTGGATTCTTATGAAGCTGAGGTTACACACTGACTGACTCTAATCATAAGTAAAAAGAAGCTCTGCACAAAGAAAAACAGAATCTTGGCCAATCACAGCGTCAGGAGCCCCACAGCCAGTAGCACCTGCAGGACTCGTGCTTCAGCCTGATGCATCAATCACACAACTGGGTTAGGCACCAGACTTGACTAGAAGGATAAAAGTGACGGTTTGATTGAAATAAAGACAAATCTGCCATGTTTCTTGTCAGGGTGCCGAAACTATATAAAAAGTAAATAAAAACGTCGTGGAGATTTGGTAATGACCCAGGACAAGATCGCAGATACAGCGCCTTGCAGAGAGTTTCCTCTGGCAGGGCGCTGGACGCTCTGTCAGAGACCAGAACCAGGAGCCGGGACAAGCAGGAGTCAGCCCAGTGTCTGGAGAAAACTTGAAATGTCAAAAACTTTTTAACACATTTTAGAGAAAATGTCACCACGTGGCTTCAACCAAAATTTGTGTTTTTTTTTTTTTTACATTTTGGCTTTTTGTAGCATATTGACTTTTAAAAAGTGTGAAAACTTGCTTCTCGTACATTTTGTACATTTCTTTGTACATCTAAGTTTTGTTGGGATACCTAAGCCATGTTTCCATTGGCCTGGGTCCCCCAGACCGGTTCACTTTGGAGAGGTTAATGATGGTGAGTGTTTCCTCTGCAGGTCATGACTCCTGAGGGTTACATGACTCACATATAACATGTGCTTTCTTAAATAAATACAAAAGAAAATGTACCTGAATTATACTTTTTCTTCCTGGCGTCAATCTGAGTGATTCACAAAAAAACGTGAAAGAATTTGAAATCTGTGTCTGTGACTCGAGGGTCAGGCCGGTGGAAACAAGAAACTACTTCCAGTTTATCATCACTTTTTTATAATTTATTAACTTTTTTGCAAAGTTTCTGCGACTCTATGATGCTTATTAAACGCCTTTTGTTTACTGCTTTGAAGCTGGATTATGTCGGACACAGTTACGCACAGGATTTCAATTTTTTTTACAGTTTTTTTGCCTCGACAAACAGGAAACAGCTGATGCTAATGCACCAAATAAAGTTTTCATCCGTGTAAATGCAGCGGTTTGCCACAGGATCAAGTCGGCGTTAGATGAGGAACATTATTTCATGTTTCTGCTCTTTTTCTCTTGTCCAATCATCGAGCCTAAAGGAGGAACAGCTCTAAGGTCTGCTCCAGTGTCCAGGCTAAAGGCAGGGCCAAAAGTGGTTGCTACGAACCTAGCAAACGGGGCGGAACGGGTCGCTTTGCACAGTGGACACAGGATGAACGACCCGTACCGCCCTGCCCTGAACCTATGGAAACAGGGCTCTATTTTATCTGGAGTATATGGACTGGACTGTGAACGCTGGAGAAAGTGTGTGTAGAAGAGGACGTCTTGGGCTCCCTGCTCAGACTGATGCCTTCATGACCTGACTCCAGTTACAGTGGATGAAAACGGATTATTATTTGATTCAGACAGAACTCAGAAGTCACATTTACTCACAAAGTACTATCCTTTTGTGATTTTCTTTTTTAACTCAGATCCAGAGCCTTTAACATGTTGCAGCTCTATATAGTATTTATTAATTCTATAGTTGTGAGCTGTGATTGTTGGCCACACCTCCTCTCTCTCTTCTCCTCTCTCTCTCTCTCTCTCTCTCTCCTCTCTCTCTCTCTCTTTCTCTCTCTCCTCTCTCTCTCTCTCTCTCTCTCTCCTTCTCTGGGTGTGTCTGTCAGCAGAGATGGATGCCTGAGCGTGTTTTTGTCACCAAACGGGCCGCTGTCCTTTAATGTGTGTGCAGAGAGTGTCCCACCGCGGGGTGGGAGCCGTAGAGCCCGGGTCCGTTCGGCTCGGCTAAACCAGTCTGCTTCTTCTCCTCCGAGAGAACGAGGCCGAAACACTCCAGAACCAAGCCCCAAACTGTAACTGGAGAATGCATCCACTTAAACACTTTAAAACAATCAAACGTGTTTAACTCTGCTGCTTCTGGAGGTCGTCTTTCTTTTCCAAACAGATCACAGACAAAACCTGTTGGACTAAAAACACAGTTGAGTAAGTTTAGAGCAGATATTTGATGTTTTAAAATGAACTCTCTGACTCTCTCTCTTTTTCTCTCTGACTTCCTCTCTTATTTATGTCCCTCTCTCTCCCTCTTTCTCTTCTGCTCGCTGTCTCCTTCCCTCCCTTTTTTTCTGTCCCCTTCTCCTTTTTCTTTCTTCCCTCTCCCTTCTCCTTCACCTTTTTCTCTCCTCTCTCATCCCCCTCTAACTCTCCCCTTCCCCCTCTATCTTTCTTTCCCTCTCCCAATCTTTATCCCCCTCTTTCTCCATCCCTCTCTCTTCCTCTCTCCCCCTTCTTTCTCTCTCTCTTTCTCTTCCTTCTCTCCTTCTCTCTCTCTCTTTTTTCCGCCCTCTCTTTTTATTCTTTACCCCTTTTCTCTCTCCTTCTCTCTTTCTCCCTTTATTCCTTTACGCCCACTCTCCTTGCCCCCTCTCTTTTTCTTTCTCCTCTAGCTCTCTCCCTCCTCCCCCCCTTTGTCTCTCTCATTTCTCCCAATCTCACCATCTCTTTCCCTTTCTCCCTCTTCCTCTCCTTTATCATCCTCCCTCTTTCTCCTCCCTCTTCTCCACACCACCCTTCTCTCCCCCTCCCTCTCTTGCTCTCTCTCTCTCTTTCTCGCTCTCTTTCCCCCCCTTCTCGGCTCTCCTCTCACCTCCCTCTTTCTCTCCCTCTCTCCTCTCTCTCCCCAAACTGTAACTGAGAAGAATCAGACATGCATCCACTTAAACACTTAAAACAATCAACACGTGTTTAACTCTGCTGCTTCTGGAGGTCGTCTTTCTTTTCAAACAGATCACAGATAACACCTGTTGGACTAAAAAAACCACAGTTGAGTAAGTTTAGAGCAGATATTTGATGTTTAAACTGAAGAAAAGCCGATGTCTGGACTATGGACTCTGAGGAGAACGACACATGAAACTTCCTCTTCTGTGAGCGAGTGAAAAGTGTCAGAGGAAGTCAAACTACGGATTTATTCAATCTAATCTCTGCCCCATGAAAGAGGCTGAACTCTGGAGAATCTGCATCAGAAACACAGCGTCTGTTGGTTTAAAGATGATTCTGACTCACAAATGCAGGTATCCACTTTCTAACGATAAAAACTCTTCTTACATTTATCAGTGCTGCAGTAGTTTTGTTCAGACTAATATTCTAGACGCCATAAACCAAAATGTATTTTAAGAAACTGGTTGTTTTGTCTTGTAGAACTCTGTGGATGAACTCACCAAAAACATAGAAATGAAATGCTTTTCCTGTAGCGTTTTTACTTTAAAATGAACGAAAAGTGAATCTGCCGTCACAGTTTGGTCTCATGTCCTCCTCCTGACCTGCTCTGCTCAGTCGCTTCTCTTCTCTCTTCATTTCAGACGTGTCCCGTACAAAACTCTCTCTCCTGTTCTCTCTCTCTCTCTCTTCTCTCTCTCTCTCTCTCCTCTCTCCTCTCTCTCTTCTCTCTCTCTCTCTCTTCTCTCTTCTCTCTCTCTCTCTCTCTCTCTCTCTTCATCTCCTTCTCGTCTCTCTCTCTTTCTCTTTCTCTCTCATCTCTCTCTCTCCTTTTCTCTCTCTCTCCTCTCTCTCTCTCTCGGTTCTCTCTCTCTCTCTCTCTCATTTCTCTCCTTCTTCCCCTCTCTCTCTCCTTATCTCTTTCTCTCTCCTCTCTCTCTCTTCCTCTCGTCTCTCCTGTTCTTTCTCTTTCCTGTCTCTCTCTCTCTCCTCTCTCTCTCTCTTTTCCTCCTCTCTCTTCTTCTCTTCTTCTCTCTCTCTCTCCTCTTCTCTCTTTCTCTCTCTCTCTCTCTCTCTTTCTCTCCTCCCTGTTCTCTCTTCTCTCTCTCTCTTCTCTCCTGTTCTCCCTTCTCCTCTCTTTCTCTCTCTTCCTCTCTCTTCTCTCTCCTGTTCTCCCGTTTCTTTCTCGTCTCTCTCTCTCTCTCTTCTCTCCTGTTCTCTCTCTCTCTCTTCTTTCTGCTTTCTCTTCTCTCCTGTTCATCCCTCTCTCTCTCTTTCTCTCCTCTCTCTTCTCTCTCTCTCTCTCTCTCTCTTCTTCTCTCTCTTCTCTCCTCTTCTCTCCTGTTCTCCTTTCTCTCTCTTTCTCTTTCTCTCTGCCCTCTCTCTCTCTCTCCTGTTCTTTTCTCTCCTGTTCTCTTCTCTCTCTCTCTCTCTCTCTCTCTCTCTCTCTCTCTCTCTCTCTCTCTCTCTCATCTCTCTCCTCTCTCTCTCCTCTCTCTCTCTCTCTCTCTCTCTCTCCTCTCTCCTCTCTCTCTCTCTCTCTCTCTCTCTCTCTCCAGTCTCTCTCCTCTCCTCTCCTCTTCTCCTCTCTCTCTCCTCTCTCCGTCTCCCTGTCTCTCTCTCCTCTCTCTCTCTCTCTCCGTTTCTCTCTCTCTCTCCTCTCTTTCTCTTCTCTCTCCTCTCTTTCTCTTCGCTCTCCTCTCTCTTCCTGTTCTCTCTCCTGTCTTTCTTCTCCGTCTCTCTCTCTCTCTCCTCTCTCTCCTGTTCTCTCTTCTCTCTCTCTCTCTCTCTCTCTCTCTCTCTCTCTCTTTCTCTATTCTCTCCTGTTCTCCCTCTCTCTCTCTTTCTCTCTCCTCTCTCTCTCTCTCTGTTCTCTCTCCTGTCTCTCTCCTGTTTTTCTCTCCTGTCTCTCTCTCTCTTCTCTCCTGTTCTCCTTCTCTCTCTCTCTCTACTCTCTCTCCTCTCTCTCTCCTGTTCTCTCTCCTGTTCTTTCTCTTCCTGTTCTCCCTCCTCTCTCTGTCTCTCTCTCCTCTCTCTCTCTCTTCCTGTTCTCTCTCCTGTTCTTCTTCTCCTGTTCTCCTCCCTCTTCTCCTCTCTCTCTCCTTCTCTCCGTTCTCCCTCTCTCTCTCTGTCTCTCTCTCCTCTCCTCTCTCTCCTGTTCTCTCTCCTGTTCTTTCTCTCCTGTTCTCTCTCTCCTCTCTCTCTCTCCTCTCTCTCTCTCTGTCTCCCTCTCTCTCTCTCTCTCTCTCTCTGTTCTCTCTCCTGTTCTTCTCTCTCTGTTCTCCCTCTCTCTCTGTCTCTCTCTCCTCTCTCTCTCTACTCCTGTTCTTCTCTCTGTTCTCTCTCTCTCTCTCTCTACTCTCTTCTCTTTCTCTCTTCTGTTCTCTCTCTCCTCTTTCTTCTCTCTCTCTCCTGTTCTCTCTCTCTCTGTCTCTCTCTCTCTCTCACTCCTCTCTCTCTCTTCATCCTGTTTCTGGCTGAATCCCTGCGTCAGAGTGACAAAAGTCCTTGTGAAGTTAATGGACTGCAGTAGTTTAGCTCTGCTCCTCGTTTCTCCACAAACACAATCCATCATGAGCTTTATGGACACGTCCAGCTCTACATCTTCATCAATTATTCACACAGGAAACATGAAAACACCAAAAAGCACAGGTTTAACACATTCAGGCTCATCTAAACAACATGTAGGCTGTAAACTGAAGACATTTAATTCTGTTTCTAACATTCTGTCTCCTCTGAGCCTCAGAAAAACACTGATCTGAATGTCCCAGTTCTGTGATGTCGATCTACCTAAACATGTATAGAGTCTTTAACTGTGCTGTGCTCAAGTCTGTTAGAGAAAGTTCTGTGTCCCACACTCAGACCTGCACAAGTGAACCGAGCCACAGACCGGTGATGTTTCCTCTGGAGACGTTTGTTTAGCTAAATGTCGCGCTGAAGCTTTGATCGAGCGCTGAGGTGCTCATTTGTAGTCGCAAAAAAAAAGTCCAGAGAGCTGTCCACATCTTTAACCCTAGAGCTCTATCGCCGGTGAAATTTCACCCGAGCAATGTATTTACATGATTTTAATATGTTGCATTTTTCTGAGAAGTCATGAGTCCCTGGAGCTTCACCAGTGTTTTTGACATCTATGAAGGTGCAGGTGTTTCCCCGAAGCCACTTTTACCTACAGGTTTGTTTTCGGGTGAATTTCACCCGGCGATAGTGAAAGAGGGTAATGTATGTTTTTGGGGTTGGATTTCACCAGTGATAGTGTTAGTGTTTAAAAAACAAGAGATCACTGCCACATGTCAAGGGTCACAACATTCAGTCCTCACCATATTTTCACCATATTTACTGTCTCTGGTCAACTCCAGCTGTCATCCTTTCGCAGGATTAGTGTCTCTGACATCTCACTAGTGACTAACACAGGTTTGCTTTCAGGTGATTTTCACCCGGCAACAGTAATAGAGGGTAATGTACATTTCCTTTTTTTTAATTTTTTGCCAAAAGTTACATTATGTAGTTAGCTACTTATATGAATTATGAAATATATATCACAAAGTGGTGATTTCAAAGTGAATTCTTCTGGTGAAAACAATATTTTATCAGATGAAGTCATTTTCACACAATGAAAAATACCACATTTTTGTTCCTCTCTCCTGTAGCTGTTTGTGTGTCCAGGAGTCTGAGCTTCACCAGTGAAGTCTCACATGTCTCAGGAATGAGCCGATCAAAGATCAAGTTTCCTGTATCAGTATTTTTTTTTTTTAAGGAATTTTTTGTTCTCAAAATCCAAATTTTCAGTAATTTTGAGCAATGTTTATAGGACCTTCCTATATTTTTATTTTCCATTTTTTTCCACATATCACAGTTTAAATAAAAGAAAACCCACTGTAATTTATCAAATGTTGTCATATTTTGATCTATTTTTTATGACAAGTACTTTTATTGGGTATTTATATCGGGTGAAATTACCCGGGCGAAAGTGATGGTGTATACTTTTTAAGCGATAGTGTTCTAGGGTTTATAATGAGGCAGACCCGAGTTTTGCCGTGATGGGCTCCTCCACCCTTGCGGTGAGTGTGAGTTTGATGTGAGTCAGGACTCTCGCAAGAGTTAGAAAGTGCTTCAAACCAATATGCTCTTGTTCACAGACCTCGGTGCAGTGCGAGTGCACGTCCGAGAGTTTGCACGAGTGTGTGGAAAAAAATGCTTAGAGAGTCCTTCTTTGTCCAGTCCGATCTCACAAGAAAGCGTACATATACCACGACATAACGCAACATGTAAATTGCGTATGATTAGCAAGAGTTTAAGGCTCTTTTGCATAATTATAGTATGCCTCACAGTCCCCGTTCATTTCAATGGTGGTTGTTAAGAAGTGTTCTTATTCATGAAATGAACAAAATCACACATCTAATCTTAACCTGCCCCAAGCCCCAACCCTAATGTTAACCATTTTAGTAACTTTTGCCTGAACTTAACCGTTTCACCTGAAGAAAACGTCTCCACGTGGCTTCAACCAAAACTCGTGGCATTTTTACGCTTTTTTTCATATCGTGCTATATGTACGGCGTAACATAAGTACGTGCAAACAGGACTGATATCGTGCTAAAAAATACGCTATTTTTGGTGTCGTGCTAAATGTACGCCTTATGAGACCGTGTTGCTTTGTCAGAGGTCGCAGCGGTCTGATGCAACTTTCAAGTCATATGAACATTCTCACAGGAATCCACGTGAATCTCTGCGCGGCTTTGGGCCAATGCAAACCGCTGTGGACTGGAGCTAGTGAACAAAGCACATCGCAAAAAACGTGCTCATGCTTAGGCTTAGGTTAGCATTAGGCTTCAGATTAAAAATCACATGTAGCAGCAAAAGCAACAGGAGACGAGAGATTTCACAAGTTTTCTCTCTGGTCACAGAGCTACTTCAAGGTAAACACAGATCCACAGAGTTTGGTTCAAAGTTTAATTCTGTATTTCACTCACAATGGGCTTGTGTGCTAAACTCGTACGTGTGCTTTGTTCATGAGTAACCGTATCGTGCTCTGGCCCACCTCCTCTAACCGCGCCACAGTCAGATCTGAGCTGCGTCTGAGCGGATTTGTTTGCTTCACACTGGACAAAAGAACCGAGCTCTCATGGGTCACCTGGGCCTAGGTACGGTTCTGTTGTGCCAGTGTGAATGCATCATCCTTAAGTCCATGAGTGAGCGTTCCTTCTGTTGTCGTCTGATCTCTCTCTTTTTTTAATGTATTTACAGTGATAAAGTTTTTCTATTCAACATTGCAGCCCTGTCCAAATTTCCCTAAACACTTTTATTTCCTTGACCCTTTATTGCCACGACAACAGGGTTACTCTTCCAGGTCAGGGCTTTTTATCACAGTTTGTTTAACTTTTAGCTTTTTAATTGTAGAAAAGGACAATTTCATGTGGAGAATGATTGGTGGCGACATGATTTCGTTCAAATCCTCCAGAACTTTACCACTCTAGTCTTTCTTTCTGCTTCTCCTGTCTTTTTTTCTGACTCAAAAACCCTGGAACGTTTGTGTAAAAGTGTCTGTGCAGAACTGAAATGTCAGCGGAAGTCGTCTGTTTATGTCAGATTCTCTCCGCTGCGAGAATAAAAAACACTCCGACGCATAAACGGACGAGTGTAAACAGCAGATAGAAAAGTCATTATGTGTCTGAGATTAAGTCTTTATCTTCCTCATTACCTCTCTCTCTCTGGTGTCTGTTTTTTTTTTTTATATCTTTGTATTTTTATATTTCTTTCAATGTAATACACCACATGGTGCACATAGACAAAACAACATTAAACAAAGACACCAACAAAACAAAACACAGACAAAACACAGAAAGAAAAAAATAAATAAATAAAAAATAAATAATAAAAAAAACTATATATACATAATCATTCATGCATATGCATAAACATATACTTACATACATACACAGATGTATGTAAGAAAAAAAAACAAATCCATAAAAATAATAAAATAATAATAAAAGAAATATTAATAATAACATAAAAAAAAAAAAAAAAATAATAATAATAATAATAATAAATACATAGTGGTTGTCGGTTATTCCAGACTTAGATGCCAATCAACACCAGACCTGCAGTCACGGGTGGATGCCTGTCAAAAACCGGCACCCATCGTACAAGCAGACACATGGATGGAACCGGAGTGATCCCGCCCAAGCGGCCCCAGAGCGAAACAATCCACGTCTGAACCCTAACCAAATCCCCCTGCAGGCCAAAAGAAACCACCACTATTCCGCCCCAAAGATTACACACCACTGTCCATAAAAGGCAAAGAGACTGTCGTCGAAGCCATGTCCTATACACTGACATGAGGCAACTATAGTTATAACTAATAATAATAATAATTTTAATGATAAAGTAAATGTAAATAATACTACTACTACTATTAATAAATATTAATTTAAACAAAAAAAAAAAAAAAAAACAAAAAAAACAAAACAAAAAAAAAAAAACGCAGCTTTAATTTTTATTTTGTGAATTACCTACTATGTGGATACTGGAATGTTTATAAGGGGCTACCTAATAATTTTATTGAGATTCTAGTGTTATATATATATATATTATACTTCTAATTATTGTTATTGATTTTTTAGAAATTTTAAGCTCTAATTTGAAGACCCTATTGAGATTACTTTATCCCATTCTTCTTCAAAAATGGGAGCAAGCGGTGACCAGTTATTTACAAAAGAATCTATAGAACCTTTGAGGACATATGAAAGCCTCTCCAAAGGCATTAAGGACATAATCTTCTCCCGCCACATATTGAGATCTGGAGGTTCTTTGTCCATCCATCTCTGTAAGATACTTAAACGTGCTGCAAATAATAAAATTCTCAATATGTATTTATGAGTTTGTCTATTGCTTATTTCCAGTCCTAATACAAAACAGTAAGGATCTAAGGCAATATTTATATGTAGAAGTCGATTAATTTCTGTTTGAACACTTTGCCAAAACTTTTGTATTACAGGACAGTACCATATTAGGTGATTATATGATCCCACATTTGCTTTACATTTCTGGCAAAGAGGAGAGCATGTAGAGTCATATTTACTGTGAATAACTGGTGTCACATGAAGTCTGTGTATTATTTTATATTGAGTTTCATAAGATCTGTTAGAACATGTAATTTTCTTTGCATTTAATAAAACTTGTTTCCATTTTATATCATCCAGACTAGTACCAAATTCCTCACTCCAAAGACTTTTACTTTTGATAGAAATAGGTTTTACAAACATTTGTTTATACAGAAAGCTCAAACTTTTCTTTTTTAGTTGAACTGCTTTAAGTAAGATGGTTTCAAGTTGATTAATGTAGGGACCTTTTTTATAAGACGAAATGGAGAAAATATAACTTCTAATCTGCAAATAACGATAAAAGTGTGTCTGTGGAAGGTTATATTCAGACTTGAGTTCAGAAAAGGATTTTAGATTGTGTCCTGAAAAGAGATCCTGTATCTTTTGAATACCTACGTCTCTCCATATTTTAAAACCTTCATCTGTACAAGACGCTGGAAAATCAGGATTATTATAAACTGGGGCTAGAAAAGAGTGCTGTTTCTCTATTCCAAAGTGTTTACGTATTTTTTGCCAAGTTTTAATCGTACTATTTACAATGTCGTTTGTTTTTAATTTTTTTAATAAAGAAATATTATTTATAAAAGGGATGCCAGAAAGTGTATCAAGTCCCATAGTTTCAAGATCTAAGTAGGATGAAGTGGAGTCATTTCTAATCCATTCTAAGATGTATTTAATTCGCGTGGCCCAGAAATAATATTTTATGTTTGGTAAAGCTAAACCTCCTTGATCAGCTGGTAACTGCAACTTTTCTAGTTTAAGTCTTGGACGTTTTCCTTTCCACAGGAATTTCCTGATTAACTGGTGAATTGACTTAAAAAATATTTCTGGAATATGATCAGGTAACAACTGCATGGGATATAATAGCCTTGGCAGGATATTCATTTTAATAACGGCGACTCTGCCATTCAGTGA
>JBBPFD010000343.1:0-30699 GCA_038363315.1 Mugilogobius chulae
AAAGCTCTATGGCCTGTGGTGCACGGCGGAATTTCAGTTGGCTTGCGATTGTTCAAAAATGCTAACTTCTGTACATACAACCATTTCCTGTTAGCGTTAGCATTTAGACACAATTATGTCTCTTTTTAAACACAGAAGTGTTCTCTGATGAAATATTCCTCTGATATGTAAAGTCTTTAACATGTTTTCTGTAACATTCACCACAACTGTCTGATCTAAAGAGGATTTATTAGTTTTAAACTGATGTAGTAAAAACCTCATTGAAGAGAATTGAACAGGAAGTCGTTGTATGTACAGGATGTAGTATTTTAAACCAAAACAAGACAACTGCACTCAGCCAATTCTCTGAGCCACTGGAAGCCAGCGCAGGACCTAAACAAAGAAGTAAAGTGATGGTACTTCCTGGTTCCAGACACAACTCAAGGAACAGCATGAGCATGAGTTGTTTGTACGCTAACACCGCTCTAGAACCGCTCTTTGCTCTCATCCCAAAGAGTCATTTAGTGACTCCCATGGCTCTTTGCTCCAAGTTTGTAAAGATAAAGTGTTAGAAGTATGTAGAAGTATGAATCTGAACCACTACTTTGTACTTTTACTTGAGTAATATTACTTTGAAGTAGCTTTACCATTAGTTAAGTACAATTTTTAGCCTCTGTACCTACCTCTGATCTCATAAACAAATTGTTTTGGTTTGTAAGACATGATGTTGATCCTTCTCCAGTAATTAAAGAAAGCCTGTGCCTCCTCTGATCACATGCAGCAGCTAACACGAGAGACGCAAAGGAAAGTGTCCGCTTCATCCACAAACTAATTAACCCAATCCGTGTGTCTCGTTAGCTCGCGCCAAATCCCCAGTGTCATTATCATTTCCTGAGACGTGACGCATTTTTTTTGGATAATAAGCCTTAGTTACTCCACACTTCCCCGGCTCTTCGCAGTTGTCGCGTGTTTCTATGTTTATTTTTCTACCCTTCTTAGTGCTCATGTAGCGAGCCTAATCTCCCAAGAGCCGTCTGCCGTCGCACGCCACGTCCGAAATCAAACTGCCACTGTGCCAGATTAGGCCTGCATAAATCCTTTTTTTTTCGATTTAGGCTGAAGTTTGTTCCGTCTGCTTGATGGCGCTGTGTGTAATCCTGTGTGTTGCCAGGTTGTGTGGATACCCGCCTTTCTACGACGAGAACGACTCCAAGCTTTTCGAGCAGATCCTGAAGGCGGACTACGAGTTCGACGCGCCGTACTGGGACGATATTTCGGATTCTGGTGAGTGAGTGAGTGAGTGAGTGAGTCTTGTCTCCAGAGAGAGTGAATTTAAAGCCCATGTGACAGATCATTAGAGGTGGGAGGAAGTCACAAGGAAGTCGGCAGGTCATCAGGGTTAAGTAAGGCAAGTTGCATTGGCAAGTCATACATTTTGTGATTATTAAGGGGCTCTGTGGCTTTGTAAAATGAAATACATGTTTATACTTTGTTCTATTTTTAACAGTGTACAAATGCAAGGCAAAAGTGCTGTTCTATCATAATCCAATCAAAATGCTTTTTTATATCTTGTACAAAACATCATTGCAATGTTTTGAAGCCTTATTTCATTTCAAATTAAGAATTCAAAAAGACTACTCTGGTGGCCTTCTACAGTAGTGCTGTTTTCAAGTCAAAATTAATAATGTCGTCAGTACATTTACTTTATAATAATAATCAATTAAAGGTTGTATGGAGGATTTTCAAAAAATTGTTGTCAGTCTTGGTAAAAAACAGTTGCATAGATTTGTAACAGCCTTGTACTTATGCTAAACAAAACGAAAGAAAACGAGGTACCTCGTTATCTATTGGCCTGTTAACCTGTCAAGCAAACCCTCAGTGTTCCTAAGTAACTCATTGGTCCAGTTACAGTGAAGTCGTGGCACTGGGAGGAAACACATGTGCATCAATTGAAAAACAGCAACCAGCTGTTAGATTTGAAAAATCCTCCATACAACCTTTAATGAGGCACTGTGCAAGATTGAGAGGAATTTAATTATGACGCATAGTCCACTAACATTTAAAACATATTTATTCTTTACAACATGAATACTTAAGAGAGCACTGTTAACCAATCCACATCAACTGTGATACATTTATATGTATTTGAAATGTTTTATTACGGGCCGGAATGTGAATATTGACGCTAGATATCACTATGGTAGTTAGGCAAACTGCACTTGAAATGCTCCCCCTGGTGTTCAAAAGTGGACATTACTTGGATCACTTTATTTTAATTTTTTTCTTACACAGTAGTTACAATATCTTTTATATTCATTCTCATACACTCACACACAAACATTCTTTCTATTGGCAAATTGTCTTAAAAGATAGTCCAAATATTCTCATATACACTATGTCATGATAGTACGACACTATCGACGCTCCATTGTACTCACAGAAAAGTCGATATTTCCTCGTAATTATGAGATTTATATTTTTTAGTAAGAGATTTTTTTCAGTACTCGAACGCCTCATCATTTGGCTTGCAACATACAGTATCTTCTTTGCCGGAATATACAAATGTTTAGCACTTTTCTCTTTTCTGACCAAACGAATTGAAAACCAGCCACTGGAGCCGTAGAAAAACAGCTGCTTTTGTGTAAGGATGTGGGATTATAACAATATGCATTATATAAGCAATAGCCTGCTAACTGTAGCTTGAGTCCCCAGACATACGTTAACAGCTAGTTTTATACTTTTTTGTACCATAAATGTCCACATTGCAGTGAAGGCCTCAAACATTTAATTTGACTTAATAAAATCCTCGAGCACAATCTTAGAAACATCAAGCTAACACAGAAAACATCATGGCGCAGTAACAGTTACAGTCACTTCAATAAAGGGTGTATTAAGTTGCTATATTTTTATTTTGTTTTGATGAATCAGTTGTTTATGTGACAAAGGCTGGTCTGTACAGTATGTCGGTGTGTGTTTTCTGAATGGACTCATGAGTCAGATCATGCTAGGCTGACACGTATTTCTCCACAGGACATGTCGTTAACCTTTGTCTGCTCCTCCACAGCCAAAGACTTCATCAGCTCTCTGATGGAGAAAGATCCAGAGAAGCGCTTCACATGTGACCAGGCTCTGGAGCATCCCTGGTGAGACACACAGATCCTCACTGAGCTTTACACGCTGCAGCAGCATGATGTACACTGTCATCTGTCACCATGGCACTCACTCCTCTGCTCCTGCTCCTGCTCCTGCCCACCGCCCTCACACACATGGTCTGAATAAATGACTGCCAATTAGTGGACAGTGTCCTGAAGGACTCTTGAAAATTGTGGAAGCTTTAATGAACAATTAGGCTGTCTTACCCTGGCAGAGGTAACAAGCAGAGCAGGAAAAGGACAGGCCTCAGGGCTGAGGGCAGGTGGTCTTTTCCATACAAATATGTGTTTGTCACCAAGGCAGCAGGTGTTGGAAGTGAGAGAAATGACTTTCATTGACAACATTTCACACTGATATTATGATGAATGTGACACAAAGTGATGTGGCGAGCTCCCATCAGACCTGCCTGCTGCGGCTGCAAAATGAAAAGAAATGAGAGTTGTAAATGGGATGGAGAATCCCTGGGCCTCACAGGCTCAAATGTTAAATAACTGTGTTAGTCATAAATAATGAGTTTGATTCACAGGATCGCTGGAGACACGGCTCTCTGCAAGAACATCCACGAGTCCGTCAGCCGACAGATGAGGAAGAACTTTGCCAAAAGCAAATGGAGGGTGAGATGTTTTCCTCTGCTATAAGTGTGTAAGTGTACATTCTTTAATGTTAACATCATACATGTATATGTGACTGTCCACAGCAAGCGTTCAACGCCACTGCAGTCATCCGACACATGAGGCGTCTGCAGCTGGGCACCAGCTTTGGCAGCAGTATCTCCACCTCTAACTCAGTGTCAGGACCTGCGACCCGCGGCCCAGCCAAGAGTCAGTCTGTGGACTGTGCCCCGCTGTCTCTCAAGGACTGTGAGTGACACTGCAGCGCCGCTTATCACAACGCACACTTTGGCTTTGCTTAATTAAAAACTTCTCCCAAGCTCTCGAGATTATAATGCAATTAAATCAATGAGGCAGTGACTGGGACAAGTGTTTGTGCTCATGCTTCATTTACCACAAGAACTTTTATCATGCGTTATAGTTCTGCTAGCACACTGCATTGTCATTGTTTCTCTAGTAATACTTCTCTTTTTTTAGTCATTGTATTATAGAAACTGCAGAAGTAACACGCCTCTTCATAGTGACATTTAACTCCAACAAACAGAAGATGTTTGTTTTCAAAAGTGCTTACTGAAAAACATTTAAATGTGCTCATTACTTCCAACACTCGCAGACGCAGTGGGTGGAGATTGTCTTAGCAGCCTTAGGAGCCCTGTAGGGGACCGCCAAAGGTCGTCCACTAAACAACCATGAAAACAAGAGTTTGAAATGAACAGAGATGTACAACTGATTTAGAATATTAAACATAGAATGATCATGCTTGTGTTTGGGTCCAGACTGAGCAGATTTAATGATGAAGTGTTTGTCTTTTTAGGAATAGTCTGTTTCTCCTTCTACCTTTCTTCAATCAACTGGCGTGAGAACTAAATCTATCACACACTTACCCATCCTGCTTTCTGTCCTGCAGGCGCTCCCATCGCCCCCCTGCCCTCCACCATCAAGCCCTTCACTCAGGACTCGGACCCGCCCTCCCCGGTGCGAGAGGAGCCCCTCGCCGTGCCCGAGGTGCCCAGGCCGCGCCCCTCCACAGTCACCGTCATCCACACTGGGACTAAATGACGCCAGGTTCCGCGGGAGGTCAGCTGGGAGACTACGGAGCTCTGAGACGGGACGCTTTCACCTGCTCTCGAAGAAGTTCACCCGGTTCTGGCCATCCCGCCGCCTCCTGTCGCTTTTCAGAGGAGGGCTTCATTTTACCACGGGACGAAGGAAATGCAGTGTAGGATGGTTCCACACTGGTGTTTTTGTTGTGGACTTTCTCCCGGATCACTGCTGAAGGTCTGGGAAGGTTAGCAGAGGTGTGGTGTTGAGGAGTCACAGTCAGACTGATGTTATGAGAACTCAACTTGAGAAAATGGACAAAGACTTGGACTTGAGGATAATTTGGCGTGACCACTGAAACATTTCTTTTCATTTCTTTGTGATTAAGACTAAGACTAGCTAGGTAACGAAGTATGTAGTTAAATCTACCCAAGTACTTCCTAGCTCTCACATGTTCTTCAGAAAATAGTTAATATTATGGATCTTTTATCAAATGAAGAGCATTTTGCAAGGCTAAACCCGGCCCCAATCGTCCCCACAGGCCAGTCCATTGATACTGCAGTCAAAAAATAAAATTATGTCAGCCCAGAAAGCATGTTTCTCATAGAGCGTATTACAAAAACCGCTAGTGCAGCATGTAAAGACCAATGAGTTGATTTGGTGAATAATTTTGTCTATTTTCAGATTATGAATTTTTTTTCCAGTTCAGAATATTCCAATTTTATTAAAATAGCCCTTTAATACAATTCAAAACTTTGTCTCACTCTGCTCCATTCTAGCAGCCCGTGCTCGAGAGTCAGAATCAGAAAGGATTTTATTGCCGTTGTCAGTGAACAAAACAAAACTCACAAACTAGGAACTTGCTACGACGCTAATGTGCAACATGTAACACAGAAAATACAAATGAAGAATATAAAGAATAAAAAATATCAACTATAATAAAAAATATTTAAGATATATAAAATGTAGGTGTAAAATAAGCCAATAAAATTGCGTAAAATATAATAATAAACTAAAAAATTAAAGCAGCGGCCATATTGAATCAGCGGGGCTTGGGTTAGATTCACTCATTTCACTTTGGCTCAAATAATGACCTAAAAGTAGCAAATATAACAGAAACAGGATTGTTTTTCAGAGCTCGAGCCCCAGCTACACAAACATGTACGAATCAAACCAAATACAACTGTTGTTAGCTGTAGCAAGTTACAAAAATGCACTTACTGCATTTAAATGACAGTTTAAAGTAACTTAGGAGTGTAATACTATCCAGCCACAGGCCACAACGTGTTTCCAATCAGTTTCATTCCACTCCAGCTGCGAGGTAACTGTAGACAGTTCTGTGATGGCCAAAAACAAGAAAGACAGTCGGCCAATCAGAGAACAGAGAGGAAGTGAGATGCAGACTGTGTGCATCCTCCTCCTTTGAGCTGGAGTCAAATTTGAATTTAGAATTTGATCATGTATTTTTTAATTTGCTGCTCAGAAACTGCAACAATCACTGACACGCGTTTATGCTTACTTCCTGAACTCCAGAACAACCAAAAAGCAGCTTGGCCAGTGTAACTACTGTGAAACTAAACAGTCAGCAAGTGTAAAATCCACAAACATGACTTTTTCTGTCAGGTAATTTGTCTCCGAGTCAGAGATATGCAGCTGGTACTTAATCTATTGTCATTAGAGCCAATTTAAATCACTCGTTTGACCTTACACATGATCTAAGTCTAAGTTGCTTTCTTGGGGCCAGCCGCTAGCTCTTCTTGCAGTAACTAATTATATTTTTTTCCCAACATTGATTGTAACAAAGTCCAACTCAGAAAGGTTGTCTTTGCATACGTCCCTGCAAAGCAACAAAAACATTCCGTAAAAAAAAACCTGGACTTGACTTGGACTGATCGTCTTCGACTTAGGACTTGAGGCCAAAGACTTCTGACTTGGTCCCGCCTCTGAGGATTCCTAAAAAGCTGCTGTGGTGTTTGACTGTGAGGAGCGTCTGTACTGTACGTGAGGCGCTCCCGTTGTAATGCCTTGTGTACATATCTTCTGCCTGGACTTCTCGTGGAGTGATGTTATGCAAGTGTGAATCATAAGCTTGAAGCGCTGGTAAAATACATGTTTCTTTTTCCTCTCGTAAAGATGTCGTGGCATACAGACGCTGGTGTTGTTAAGTTTTTTTATGCTTCTCGGTGCGTGGACTGAACTGTGCGCTTCAGTGGACGATCTCATCTTCTTTACGTTCCTGAGCTTTCACAAACGTCCGCGCTTTGTTGTTCCAGAACTGTTCAGTCAGAAAAATACAGTAGTAGTACATTTTGCTGCGTTCAGACCAGACATTATTTCGATGTACCTGAAAATCGGATTCCCCACGTTTAGTCCTGACTCTGGTCCACGTTTAGTCCTGACTCTGGTCCATGTTTAGTCCTGACTCTTGTCCACGTTTAGCCCTGACTCTGGTCCATGTTTAGTCCTGACTCTGGTCCGTGTTTAGTCCTGACTCTGGTCCATGTTTAGTCCTGACTCTGGTCCATGTTTAGTCCTGACTCTGGTCCATGTTTAGTCCTGACTCTGGTCCATGTTTAGTCCTGACTCTGGTCCATGTTTGTCTGACTCTGGTCCGTGTTTAGTCCTGACTCTGGTCCATGTTTAGTCCTGACTCTGGTCCATGTTTAGTCCTGACTCTGGTCCACGTTTAGTCCTGACTCTTGTCCACGTTTAGTCCTGACTCTGGTCCATGTTTAGTCCTGACTCTGGTCCACGTATAGTCCTGACTCTTGTCCACGTTTAGTCCTGACTCTGGTCCATGTTTAGCCCTGACTCTTGTCCACGTTTAGTCCTGACTCTGGTCTGTGTTTAGCCCTGACTCTTGTCCACGTTTAGTCCTGACGCTGGTCCATGTTTAGTCCTGACTCTTGTCCACGTTTAGTCCTGACTCTGATCCACATTTAGTCCTGACTCTTGTCCATGTTTAGCCCTGACTCTTGTCCACGTTTAGTCCTGACTCTGGTCTGTGTTTAGCCCTGACTCTTGTCTACGTTTAGTCCTGACGCTGGTCCACGTTTAGTCCTGACTCTTGTCCACGTTTAGTCCTGACTCTTGTCCATGTTTAGCCCTGACTTTTGTCCACGTTTAGTCCCGACTCTTGTCCACGTTTAGTCCTGACTCTGGTCCATGTTTAGTCCTGACTCTGGTCCACGTTTAGCCCTGACTCTTGTCCACGTTTAGCCCTGACTCTGATCCACGTTTAGCCTGACTCTGGTCTACGTTTAGTCCTGACTCTGGTCCACGTTTAGTCCTGACTCTGGTCTACGTTTAGTCCTGACTCTTGTCTACATTTAGTCCCGACTCTGGTCCATGTTTAGCCCTGACTCTTGTCTACGTTTGGCCCTGACTCTGGTCCACGTTTAGCCCTGACTCTTGTCCGCATTTAGTGCTGACTCTTGTCCGCGTTTAGCCCCGACTATTGTCCGCGTTTAGTCCTGACTCTTGTCCACGTATAGTCCTGACTCTTGTCCACGTTTAGTCCTGACTCTGGTCCGTGTTTAGCCCTGACTCTTGTCCACGTTTAGTCCTGACTCTGGTCCACATTTAGACCTGACTCTTGTCCACGTTTTGTCCTGACTCTGGTCCACGTTTAGTCCTGACTCTTGTCCACGTTTAGTCCTGACTCTTGTCCATGTTTAGCCCTGACTCTTGTCCACGTTTAGTCCTGACTCTTGTCCACGTTTAGCCCTGACTCTTGTCCACGTTTAGTCCTGACTCTTGTCCATGTTTAGCCTGACTCTTGTCCACGTTTAGTCCTGACTCTTGTCCACGTTTAGCCTGACTCTTGTCCACGTTTAGTCCTGACTCTGGTCCACGTTTGTCCTGACTCTTGTCCACGTTTAGCCCTGACTCTTGTCCACGTTTAGCCCTGACTCTTGTCCACGTTTAGTCCTGACTCTGGTCCACGTTTAGTCCTGACTCTGGTCCACGTTTAGTCCTGACTCTGGTCCACGTTTAGTCCTGACTCTGGTCCACGTTTAGCCCTGACTCTGGTCCACGTTTAGTCCTGACTCTTGTCCACGTTTAGCCCTGACTCTGGTCCACGTTTAGCCCTGACTCTTGTCCACGTTTAGTCTTGACTCTTGTCCACGTTTAGCCCTGACTCTGGTCCATGTTTAGTCCTGACTCTGGTCCATTGATAACATAACCGTGACTGCTCCTTTAACCCTGAAAGTCTTCTGGAACAACCCAAAGACGCGCGTGAACCCTCAGCGACATCACGCGACCGCTCACGCTACAATCATGGTGCGAAAAGGACACTTGTAATGAATTATTTATTTTCTTACAACGTATCAATGACTTTTGTAAGAACCTGTGTACAAGTGTATGGAGAACATTACACCAGAATTGTACATATAAACAGCTTTAGTTGTATTTGATTTTTGACTGTGAAACTCTCCTCCTCCGTCCGCCACAGCGAGGAGGAGGAGGCGACGTGTTGTTGTGGCTTTATGAACATTTCTCAGGGAATGTGCTTTAAACATGACGTGAACCAAACTTACACCGAGATGGGTCAGCAGCAGCAGCAGCGTAATGTTCTGTAACTGTGCCATGGGGCCACCGTTTGGTTTGAGTCAATCATAACGTGGATGGTTTCCCTTTAAAACCAATCACAATACAGATGCATGTCAGAAAAGATTCCATTGTTTTTGTCTTTTTAACGTGTTTTTATTACTTTTGCTTTAGTGTGTATTGGATTAAAAAGGAAGCGTGATGTGTTTCCCACGTCAGGAGTAGAGTTAGAGCGCCATCTACTGGCTGAAAGGAAATGACACACACATGGAACAAACACTTGATATGCTGCAAAATGGTGAGGTGTTTGATTTGTACACCGCAAACATGTTTTAGGTTTAAATCGAATTACTTCTTTTTAGAGATCGACCGATATGGGTTTTTGGGGTGGCCGATGCCGATTTCAGTGGCCGATATGCAATTCTGCATGTTGTTTCACCCTTTTGATGACAGCGTGTCGTTTTCCCGAGTGCTGCCAACAGCATGACGAAAGGAAAGTGTGTGCGTTCTTGTAAACAAACACCGGTGATGGCTTCTACAGAGGACTTGCAAGCAAAAGTTATTGCCGCTAAGCGTTAATGCAGAATATACAAGTATGTTGAGAGAGTAAAGAATCTTACCATGTTTTTCTCTCCGTTCAACTTTGGTGCTGAGGCGCTTAGTGCTCCTCCCCCGCTCTAGTGTGTGTAGGGGTCCTTCTGGCTATGGCTGCCCAGGCGGTGCCTGATCAAAAAACTTACTTTTTCTTTACGATAATTAATGTTTTCTAGTTTCTTTCATTACAAAAATGAGGCCAATAGCTGATATCATAAAATTGGCATATATCGGCCGATATATCGGTCGATGTCTACTTCTTTTCATGTTAATGTCGACCAAGTGAAGCCGGAGCGGACCACCCAAGCTCAGCCAATCAATCAGAACTAATATTATTTAGTTCGGACAGTACACAGCGGTCTCATTTTTTCACAAAGCGCTGCATTTATCACAAACTTTTTAGTGGAACAAACTAAACGTACCAATTAATAATTCAAAAAGTTTGTAAAATCACCCACACAACTTTAAAGCAGGGCTATTCAACTTAACTTTCTAAAGGGCCAGGTAGATGCACAATACGGAACCACTTTTGACATGAGGTAGCACCAAATATTCACAGGAGTAGGTGGTGATAATAACTACTACTGCAGATATATTATTGCTCCACAAATGAGTGTTAAAGGAATCTGAACCTGCAGTATCTCAACGTTAAACCAGATCTAGACCAGAACTAACCAAAGTCTAAAGCAGAGTAAATATTAAATCAGGACTGAACACTGTAATGAGTGAACAAATGCTTATATGAAGTATAATAGGTTTTAAAAAAAGAAAAAAGGCCAGTTTAAAAAAAAAAGTCAAACGTAGACTTTTATTCCGTGGATTCTTTCTGACATGCAGCTGTATCCACTTTTCGATGGAATATTTACCTGACGTCTGTATCGAAGTGACAAACACCGAATGCAAACGTACTCTGATGTACTCTCTCTATTTAAAGTGGTGGTGTGCAGTTCAGTGGTGTGTCTGTGTAATCACTGTGCTTTCATACAAACCTGTGGAATCTCACACACTTTGCACTGCCAGGACACCACCTCTGTCTGTCACAATCTCTCCTGCCGACGGCTTGTTTTACTCTGTGAATGTCATAGTGTTGGAGATGGAAGGAAAAGGTGGAAGTTAAGATTTAAAGTGCATCTTCAGCTTTGTCAAAGAGTAATGATGATTCAGTCTAAACTTGTTTCCTTCAGGGTCACATGTTGAAACACAGACACTCTAGGTCATATTAAAGTGGACGTACCATTCATTTTAAATTCAGTAAATTCAGAATGTTTTCAAACCACAAAATGCTTGATATTGGTAATACATTTGCCGACTTATAGCTGTTTGGGCAGTTCTTCTGACAAAACTGGGTTTGAACATTATTTTACTAAATAGTTAATTTGTCAAAGAAGTTTTTGTGTTTCTTATTTAAGGCACAAGCCTCACAAATATATTATTTTATCAAAATTTTAATTATGAGTGTAGTAGTTAAGACCACACTTATTGAGACCAAGAGTTTTCCGAGACCACAGAGTCCCAAGACCAAGACCACTAAGAGTCAAGTCTGAGACAAGACCAAGACACAAGAGTCAGTCTGAGACAAGACCAAGACCACAAGAGTCAAGTCTGAGACAAGACCAAGACCACTAAGAGTCAAGTCTGAGACAAGACCAAGACCACTGTCCATCCAGACCCAATCAAGTACCATGTAGGCTACTTATACAATCATCATGTCTCATGGTCTTATTGTGCAGGGCTTATTGAGACAGGTCACTGCTCTGGGACCATGAAGTCCTGGTGGAAGCAAGCAGAGCAGAGAGGACTGTAGTACTACGTTACTAAATACTATTTCAAACAATAAGTGTGCTGTTTTTGTTTCTTTAACTATTTTCCAGTCATATATTTGTGAGTTTTACTGATAAAACTGCACTTTATGTTTTTATAACCTAACCCTCTGACTAGTGTAGTTGTATGAGAAGTCTCTGAGGGCTTGCTTGGATTCAGTCTTGGACTTGGTCCTGTTTTAGACACCGAGACCACATTTTATTACCACCACACTACTAAAGTTTACTACTAAACTTGCACCAGGAGCACAGTGACCTGTCCCAGGCACAAAAACATCATGTAGACACTGATAATTGTATAAAAGTACATAGATGCTCTTGATTTGGTTGTGATGGACTGTGGTCTTTGTCTCGTCTCGGTCTTGACTCTCAGTGGTCTCGGTCTTGTCTCTCAGTGGTCTGGTCTTGACTCTCAGTGGTCTGGTCTTGACTCTCAGTGGTCTCGGTCTTGACTCTCAGTGGTCTCGTCTTGACTCTCAGTGGTCTCGTCTTGACTCTCAGTGGTCTTCGGTCTGTCTTGACTCTCAGTGGTCTAGGTCTTGACTCTCAGTGGTCTCGGTCTTGACTCTCAGTGGTCTTGGTCTTGACTCTCAGTGGTCTAGGTCTTGACTCTCAGTGGTCTCGGTCTTGACTCTCAGTGGTCTTGGTCTTGACTCTCAGTGGTCTTGGTCTCGTCTCGGTCTTGGGACTCTGTGGTCTCAGAAAGGTCTTGGTCTTGACTACTGCACTACCTCTGGCCAGACAAAGCTGTGGGGACTCCTGTACTCTGTCAGAACCACTTCCCTAAGCAGTGTTTCTCAACTGAGGTACCACTGGTGTAATGCAGGCAGCCTCTGGTGGTCTGATTCTGCACTTTGACTATTAAACTTTTATTCAAATCTATTAATGTCTATGGCAGTACTTGAACCTGATCCCAAGACGTCCCACAAAGTCAGAGTTTAGATTTGGTGCCCCTCTAAGATTTTAGGAGAAATTAATACCAGGAACATCAGCTTGAAAAAAAAACAAAAACACAAACTCCTTCCTTCCTTCCATCTGAGCCGTGCCATCAGCAGGTCAAGTCAAAGCTCACACAAGTGTTTGGGACTTTCAGAATCATGTGACAAGCCTTTAGTGTAAATACAAGTCTCACCAACAGTCTGTTTGGGTCTGGAGTTTTTATTTGGTCTTCCCACGACTGATTTCTACTCAAAACCAAGACAAAGAAGAAGAAGACTCTCCGATCTGTTAGTATGCACGTTTCAATTCAAACTGTTCTTTGTAGATGCATGTATTAAAACAGCCTTGTTTCAACGTCTCCTGGATTTATTCACTTCATCGACACAGAACGATCAGAATGGAAGGTTAATGATTGGTATATGTGGTTAGTAAGTTGTTGTAGATATAGGATAGATTAGTAACAACAGTCTAAAAGTATAGGGTTACATCATATTAATGTAATAATATAGAAATCTTACAACAGATTACTTAAAATATATAATCAGTTGAAAAGAATCTTGACAAATGACAAAGGCTGGAAACTGTATTTTTTTCCTCCACAAACAAAGTACAGGCTCTATTCTCGTGTTCTGTTGAAAAGCTTTGTATAAAACACAGTCATAGTAGAAAACATAATATTCTGTTTTTCCTTTTCCCTCTCTGAACACAACAGTACAATAACAGTTCATTGTGTCTCAAAGATAATGCTGGGTTTGATTCAAATAGAAGCTTTAAAATGAGTCAAATCAAGTGTTATGTTATATGTGAGGGTTCTTTTATTCTTTAAAATAAGTACATTTTAACTCAACATTAGAATAAGCGTTTGCACTGAGACACAAACCTGTTATGAACATAAGACCTACAGCTGTCTTTAACATTTGTTTTGAAGCTTTATAAACAGCAAAGTCCTTAAATAAACATTTACAATCAACATTTTTGTTGATTTTGAAGTTTTACTTGAACTAAAAACACTTTCTATGCTTCGCTGGCGAGACTTTATATACCTTAAAAGTTTGAATGTTTAAAATGTTCTAAAATCCTTATGACATAAATGTTAGTTTCAGAACCTTAGTGCTTCGTATTAGGCCACCCATCAAAAACTATAAGCCTTTTCACCCTATTCTGCCTTTTCTTGACAGCGTACTTCCTGTTCCTGTTGCAGTTTGCCTGTAGAATTGAGTTGCCTAGTTTATTTTACCTAGAGATCACCCCTCAAAGTAAACAAACTCACATTTAACAGAGCTAACACAAAGTGCACTGCCAAGAACAGTGGGCGGGGCATAAATATTTAATGTTGGTGTTGTTACTGGGTCATTCTTTGATAAAACACATATTTCTGGTGTAGCCACATTAAGAAAAACAATAGATCTTATGGTGAGCTCCAGGCAACTGAGAACTGGGATATTTCCCACTTCCCACCTGTAAAAATGTACTGGAACGCCACTTGAACTGAACTGGGACCTGAGTGAGAGAGTTCCACTTCACATGAGATCAACAGTCACCACAAAAAGTGAACCAGAGGTTTAACTATCACAAAATCCAAAGGCCTTTTTGCACTGAAAGAACATTTTTCTTACTTTTTTAACTGTTTTTAGTTTCAGCCTGGCAGGTACTTTCAGTCAGACCGGGAACCATTTGGTGACACAAGCACATTTACAATTTTAACTTTGTTTAGAAACATGTTTCTTATATTCAGACAGTTAGACATACTTTCCTTAAACTTGAAAAAATACTAAAAGTAGTAGCTCCCAAAATACATTTTTAAATTTGTAAATAGTAACTATTATTAGGAAAAACAGTGAAAAATTGTGTTTTATTATTAATTTCATCGAGTTTTTAGCTTTTGTATCATAGGTTTCTGTGGAATGGAAAAAGACAACTTTTGTTTTCCTTCCACCACTTACTGATGTTTTTAAATGTTCCAGACTTTACAGATGCTAATGCTGCTAAAACTAGTTCAATCGTGCTGTGTGAACACAGACATGGGAACAGGATGGTTCTTGTGACTGAACAGGGACTGGAGAATGTTGGCACTTAGCTCTTGGTACTTGTATGAAAACGCCATATGTAAACATTGGCTACAGGCTTTTTTATTGCTGCTTTTGCCTAATGGTTAGCATCAGCGGTACTGCTAACATAGGCCTATGAGTTGGTTCAGTTGGAACGCTCTGAATGCTTTTTTCAACTGGGAAATATCCAACTTCCTATTTGCCTGGAACACAGCACTAGCACAGTGGCATGACGGTAGACAACTTTGAATTTTACCACATTTTCAGATTTTGAATAAAAAACACAAATGACAAATGAGCCTAACTTCCCTCACTCTTCATACTTCAGTCTAGACTGACTTGATAAAAACCCCACAGACAGAAGTCCCAGTTCTGCCACACAACATCACTTTGCATTTGAGGCTATGCTAGCAAATGTTTATATTCATTACTTTAGAACTCTGTAGCTAATAGCTTAAGTTTAGGTTAAGTTAATTAGATTAAGTTTAGGGAAAAGTGTGCACGTAATGACATAACTGCGCTGGAGAAAAGCATGATGCAGACAGGAAGTACTGGCGCTAACACTAAGCTAACCGTGAGCTAGCAGGTTAACACTAAGCTAACCGTGAGCTAGCAGGTGTTAGTCTCAGATGGACTGGCGGTTGTACTCTTGAGGAGGGTATCTGCCGTCGTAATGAAACTCCCTCCACTGCTCGGTGCTCTCTCTGGTGCGCTCGTCTTGTTCTGGGACACAAAATCCTAACATAATATCAGGATTATTACATATGTTACTAAGAGAACGTCTACAGACCGTCACTCTGCTCCTCGGCGTGGTTCTCGTACTCGTTTCTTTTCTCCTCGTGAAACTCCCTCCTCCTCTCGTCTGCAGCCAGCACCTGTCTCTGTTCAGCTGAGCACAAGAAAGACAAAATACAAAAGGTTCTAGATTAGTCTCCTGTGAGCTTTAGCCATGTTGAGCCTTTTTCCAAACATATCCAGACTAGTTGTGTTGTTTAGGTTCATTCAAACACACAGTGAGCCTGCTTTATTAGTCTGGCTCCATCAAGCTCAAAATGCTCTGTTACAACCTGTGATGTCATGAAGTGGAAGCTTTAAAGTTAAAGCTATGACTCCTTGTGATGAGAGATGATTGGATTTACAGAACGAAGTTATAGTGGCGTTGCAAGAGTGTCTGGGGGCCCTTTAACCAGGGGACTTTCACAAAGCAGAACTGAGTTTCATTATGACCTGAACCAAAGTTACAGTTCCTAACCCAGAGTCCCAGTCCAGCTCTGATCCTGTGTTACTGCAGTCCTCACACAGAGGACAGCTCACACAGGTACACCTGACAGTGCACTCTCAAGAGAACTGATTATCTGAATAAAAAAGACAGCAGCGAGCTCCAGGTTTCAGTTAAATTTGAATTCCATGAAACAGATCTGGAGCAGCAGATGTTCAGGCTGAGACCTGGGACTGTACTGTGAGCATTAGTGAGTGTCACTCACACAACATGGACTAAGGTTAGGATTAAGGTGATCTCAGTTTTTCATTCAACTGCTTATCCTTTTTAAAAACAAATCAAAAATGACTTTTTTGAACACAAACAACTAAAAAGCATACAAAATGTTCCAGAATAGCTTTTTAAAAATTATATATCAATCAATCAATTATTATTCTGCCTCAAAGCTTGACCTCAAAAGATTGATTATCAATCTTTTGATTCAACATGACTGAATCTACATCTCTCAGTTGTTTGATAAACTGCCCAGCCCTAGGACAAACAGAATTTGGAAGGAGCCTGTTTGAAGAGCCTACGCCCTTTGGGAGGAGTTTACACTCTATGGGAGGAGCCTGCACTATGGAGGAGGAGCAGGAGCTAAATAAGCCAGAGTATCCTGAGGCAGGACCAGTCCTTTAACTTCTCGACTTTGTCCTGATACCTTATTTGTATTAAAACATGTATTTTTTAGAGTTGACTGTTTTTAACCTGTGGAATGGACTGACAGAATGTTGGACAGTGCTGTCAGAGGGCCTGGATGCACCAGTGCTCAGACCACCACTTCTGAAAATGCACCAGCACTTTATTGAGTGTTCAACCCATGATTAAGGAACTGAGACTAAATGAAAAGGAGACCGCCGACACTTAAAGCATGATGTCGACATGTACTGTAAATGAACTGCTTTGAGAAAAACTGCAAATAAATTGTCCCTCTGAGTTTTCTTTTTGTTTTTGTGCTATTTTGAGTGATAAAAACAAACTGTGATTGGTCCAAAGGTCGTGTGAGGTGACAGTCGTTTGAAACAGTTGTGTGAATGTGAATGATCCAGTAACAACCAAACGAGGAATGTGTCTGAATATGAAGCAGCACAACAACCTGAATGTGAGCTGTTTCCTCACTGAACTAGTGCTGCGTGTATGAGGGAGGTAGCTGTGGTATGGTGACCTTTAGAGCCGGGTCATGACCTTTGACCTCTCTTATCTGCACAGGTTTGAACATGCTGAAGAGATACTGTGTTCTTACAGAGGGGTTTTGACAAACTTAGATATATCGTGGAGTTATCATGAATGTAGCAACAGCAAAACCTAAAAAGTCCAAAGACACAAAATCCCTAGATTAAAGGACACATATGGTTAACTTTAACAGATCAGTCATTTAGAGTTTGATCATTGTAAAACTTAAAGTAAATAGAAACAAGTTCATTGACATCCTGTTTAAAACTGCAGGATTCAATATGACAGAAAACAAAGCGAAATACTGTACAAAAAGTACAATTTCCAATTAGTGTAGTTCAATTTTTCACTTCATTTTCCAACACAACATGGACTTACTATAGGTTACCATGGCAATGATTTTGTAGTCATTAGTATAACTAAACTCACTGGTTAAAACAGGAGCATTTGGTCTGTGATGTTGTCAGAGCTCGAAAGTCAAACAGTGAACTGGACCTGAACTTTACAGGAACTCAGAAAGGGCTTCTCTCTCTCTCTCTCGCTCTCCTTCTCTACCCGCCCCCTCTTTCTCCCCCTCGCTCTCCTTTTCTTTTCTCGCTTCTTTCTCCCTCTCTCTCCCCCCACTCTCTCCCTCCTTCTCTTTCTCTCTTCTCTATCTCCATCTCCCTGTCTCCTCTGTCTCTCTCTCCCTCCTTCTCTTTCCATCCCCCCTTCTCTCCTCTCTCCGTTTTTCTCTTCTTTTTCTCCCTCTCTCCTCTCTTTCTCCTCCCCTTCTCTCCCTCTCCCCCTATCCGCCCCCCCCTCTCCTTCTCTCTCTCTCCCTCCTTCTCTGTCTCTCTCTCCCTCCTTCTCTTTCTATCCCCCCTTCTCTCCTCTCTCCCTGTTTTTCTCTTCTTTTTCTCCCTCTCCTCTCTCTCTCTCCCTCTCCCCCTATCCGTCCCCCTCCCCCTCTCCTTCTCTCTCTCTCCCTCCTTCTCTCTGTCTCTCTCTCCCTCCTTCTCTCTCTATCCCCCTTCTCTCCTCTCTCCCTCCCTGTTTCTCTCTTCTTTTTCTCCCTCTCCTCTCCCCCTCTCTTCATCTCCTCTCTTTCTCACCCCCCCCTTCTCTCTCCCCCCCCCCCCCCCCCCCCCTCTCTCTCTCTCTCTCTCTCTCTCTCTGTAAACAGGAGCTCCAGGCTGACCTGTGGTTCCTGCTGCAGACTCATTCTCTTTTCAGGATACTTTCAGCAAACTTGTTTTTGGCCGTTTTTATAAACTAATGATAAAAATGTGAATATTTACTTTGTGTGGGCTTACCTCTGACTCTCAGCTGCTCGTTCCTGCTCGTTTCTATCAAAATGTTGTTCAAAATGTTTTTTAGCTAATAAGTCACACTACTGGAATAACAAGCTTCAGTTGACATGAATAGCACAGTTTAACTATCTATTCCTTTACATCTCCAGTTGTTAGTTTAGCTGATACGGGTTCTACATCAACAATGTTACAAAAAGTCTTTGAAGCTAAAAATGTGTTCATTAAAACATATTCTAATGTGCCATTTAAAGGAAAAACTATGCCTCAGAACAATGCCAACATTAGTTTTGATATACATTTGCTAAATGCTAAGCTCACAGTTCGTCCAGCCGTCTGTGGAAAAACACACTCTGGCAGGTGTAACCCTGGCCTCAGCTCAGTCCAAACACTGAGGAGAAACTCACCATTGATCTCATCTGGGGACTTGGCGGCTCTCCTGCTGCGCCTCCTGAAGAAGTGCGACGCATCCGAATCTTTCAGGAACACTCTCTGCACCGGACCTGCACAAACACAGACTCTCAGAAACACTCTCTGCACCGGACCTGGACAAACACAGACTCTGAACACTCTCTGCACCGGACCTGGACATACACACACTCTCAGAAACACTCTCAGAAACACTCTCTGCACCGGACCTGGACAAACACACACTCTCAGGAACACTCTCTGCACCGGACCTGGACAAACACAGACTCTGAACAACATTGACACAACAGAATCCTTCAGGAACACTCTCTGCACCAGGCCTGGACAAACACACACTCTCAGGAACACTCTCTGCACCGGACCTGGACAAACACACACTCTGAACAACACTGACACAACAGAATCCTTCAGGAACACTCTCTGCACCGGACCTGGACAAACACACACTCTGAACACTCTCTGCACCGGACCTGGACAAACACACACTCTGAACACTCTCTGCACCGGACCTGGACAGACACACACTCTGAACACTCTCTGCACCTGACCTGGACAAACACACACTCTGAACACTCTCTGCACCTGACCTGGACAAACACACACTCTGAACAACACTGACACAACACAATCCTCCAGGAACACTCTCTGCACCGGACCTGGACAAACACACACTCTGAACAACACTGACACAACACAATCCTCCAGGAACACTCTCTGCACCGGACCTGGACAAACACAGACTCTGAACACTCTCTGCACCGGACCTGGACAAACACAGACTCTGAACACTCTCTGCACCGGACCTGGACAAACACAGACTCTCAGAAACACTCTCTGCACCGGACCTGGACAAACACAGACTCTGAACACTCTCTGCACCGGACCTGGACAAACACAGACCCTGAACACTCTCTGCACCGGACCTGGACAAATACACACTCTGAACAACACTGACACAACACAATCCTCCAGGAACACTCTCTGCGCCGGACCTGGACAAACACACACTCTGAACACTCTCTGCACCGGACCTGGACAAACACACACTCTGAACACTCTCTGCACCGGACCTGGACAAACACACACTCTCAGGAACACTCTCTGCACCGGACCTGGACCAAATCCACTAAAATAACAGAAGTAGAGTCGAGTTCTAAATGAACGACAAACCAGTACAAGCATTTTTATGTAACATTTAACAAGTGTGCTTGATGTGTTTTTGTTTAGACCTATCAACAAAAAAGTCTTCACATTAGAGAATTATCGGTGTCCAACATGGTTGCTCGACCCACAAATGGACCTCCATGGGGAAAGTAAATATTAAGAGTGAATCAGGTATAAATATGTAAAAATATCAAACAATGGTAACGATAACTGCAACCTAAATGCTAACATGGTGCCAGCTCCTTTAATCCAACAGACAGTTCTTTACTGGTATTTTGGTCCTAAAGTGTCCCTTTCAATAGTATATAAAAGCAACTAATGTAAGCAAGTAACTTGAGTTACTCAGATTGTAACTAGTAATATATTGTCAACATTTTTATAAGTAATGAGTTACACTACTTAGCTATTGAAAAGGAGAATTTATTACAGTAACTAACTTGACTTGAATGAGTTGTGCTAAAAATACTTAATTCGCCAGAAAACATCTTAAACAAAGTAAAAAGTTTAGTTCCCCATGAGTTAACACTGTATTTCCTCCACGACTTTCCCCTCAGCAGGCCACACTCCCAAATATGATGCCTTATCGACTGTACATATATTTGATCAGGAAATTAAATTTGAATGTAAAAAGATTTGATACATTTTTGGTAATTGCTGTGTAAACTGTGCAGTCCAAAGCTGTCGTACACACTGTAACAGTAAAGAGCCTACTTCAACTTTACTCAAGTAAAAGTACAAAGTAGTGAACAAGAAACACGCAGCTACAACAAAAAAGATGTGTTATTATTACTCAGGTAAGAGTAACCTAGAGCCAATGTGAGGACATGTAACTGTTTTATGAGCAGGTCATTGGGACAAAAGCTACAGTCACAAAAAACAATATGAAACTTTACCACAATAAGTGAACAAAACCACTCCTGTCCTGAAACATATCTATATGAGCAGAGCAAGAAATATGAATCCAAATCATTTTTCTGTAGGCCTGTACAATATAACAAAATATGCAACATAATGTGTATGTTGTTTTGAAGATGTAATAGAATTGAAATGTACAAATGCTACATAAAAAGTTTTTTTTTTTCCAAGGGAACATTTTAGGAAGTTCCCGTTAAGAAGTATAAGGGTCTTTTTCATAAATAATTTCTGTTAATCCACCATCTGATAAAATTGTGAGAAATCAAACTCACTTTGTACTCCAAGTAATCCTATGATTCAACAGACTTTTAACCTGGACTTATCTGCCAAATCTTCAGTCTTTAAAAAGTGAAAATCCAACAAATGCCAAATTCATAGTGTTATCGGGGTCAAGCTTTACTGCTCTGCATATTTACCAATAAAAAGTTCAAAATGTGACTTTCCTCTCTCTCTTCCATCAAAAAATCCTCAGGTAAATAAAAGTGTGTTTTACCTTTTCCCTCCTGTGCAGTGTTGTCACTGGGCACGGCTGCAGAATCAGCCTCTGGACACACTGTGGGACACAACATACTATATTGACAGTAGGCTTTTTTAATTTTTGCATTTTGAACAAAAAATATTTTATAGACTAATGAATTAACAAAATGTTCATTAAATGCAGCCCTAACAATAACACTAAAGATTAAAGAAAAGAAAAACTTACATGTGAGAGCAGAGAGCAGAGCCAGCAGAGCCAGCACAGAAGCAGAAGTCCACGACATGTTTGTGTTTGGCCAGACGGACGGGTGAATGTGTGAGCGCTGGAGTGAAGGAGGAAAAGACTGTGAGGGTCACGAGGGGCTGGACCAGTGTGGACAGGTCTGCAGACGGGCTGAGGAAACACACAGGAAATGAGTCCAAATAGTCACCAGTGACCAGCAGGTTTAATATCTCAAATGTTGTTGTTGACTTCACAGTGTTATTCCAGGACAGAGCGTCTGAATGACTGTTTAAAGGAGACACATTCACTTTTCTGAGTTTGAAGAGTTTGTAACCAGGTTTTAACAATGTCTCATCATCAGTTTACACAACGTTGTATTTGGAGGGATTCTTGTATGTTTGAGTAATCTTTTAATTCCCTGCAGCTGATGCTGTAGTGTTTTCACTTACCCCCATTGTCCTGCCCCACTTGGAGCACAAGGGTGTCCTGGTGCACTTGGAATCAGGTTGTGTCATCGTCACTTGTCCTCTACAGTCAGACAGACCTGCAGACCCAAGTGTATCATGAAGGTGTGTGGGTTGGGAGCCTCTGGCAGAACTCACACCTCGGAGGAAGCTTCTCTCAGACTGAGGACATTAGATTGTCTCTGGTACTTGTGGAAAGTAAGGGATGCTGTCATGCTGAAGAACAAGTCCAGCACAGTTGCCTCATGTCACTCCTCAGTCCTGAGACTATCAGATGGTAAAGAACTTTGTACCTCAGTTCCATCGTCATTTCTTCTGAGGAGAAGCAGAGTCAGAGGACTCGGAGAGAGACTCATCCATCAACCAAAGCTGAGGTTATTAAAATGCTCCTCTGGAGTTGGATGGGATTTGTATGTGCGGATATTGTGGGGCTGTCATGATTGAAACAGGGGAACTGGAAGTGTGTTCCAATTACAGAGTAAGGCCTGCACCAGGGTTCTCAAGAGGATAATTCAACCCATAGTTGAACCTCGTATTCAGGAGGAGCTTTGTGGATCTGGAGAAGCGTTCAACCATGTACCTCGTGGTGTCGTGTGAGCGTATGTCCAGCTCCTGTTTAACCAAAGTAGGAACTGTACGTGCGTTGCTTGTAAGTTAGAACTGTACCCAGTGCATGTCAGATTCCACCAGGGCTGCACCAGTGAGTGAAGGAGATTGTGGATCAGTGCAGCGTCAGCAGTAATGAGGTCACTGTATCAGGCCGTTGTGGTAAAGAAGAAGCTGAGTCAAAAGATAAAGCTCTTGTTTCACAGATTAATCCATGTTCCAGCCCTCACCTATGGTCATAAACTGACCATGAGTCATGAAGAGGTGTTCTGGCATGTCTCACCCTGGAAAAAACTGACACACTGAAGCATCTATGTCCCTAAACTGACCTGGAAACACCTCAGGATTCACCTTTAAGAGCTGGAGGAAGTGTGGCCAGGGAAGTCTGGGGCTCCCTGCTCAGACTGCTGCTTGACTCTGGAAGAAAAGAAAATGGGTGAACTTGTGACCAAAATATTATTGTTTTATCAACATACTACTAGTTTTGATTATTTCTCTGGATCCCATTAGTTGTCATCAAGTTGACAGCTATTCTTCCTGAGGTCTTGGGTTTGCTATGGAAATGACCATCAAACCATCTTAAAGTTTAAGCTAACATGTTTGCACCTGGACACAAACCACAATGTTCTCACAGCCAGTTTTCCCGCAGCAGTGTTTCTGGGCTGGACTTCTGCACAAGTGTTCTTTCTGCACAAAGTATGCAGCTCTGTTTGCTTGAATTTTTCACTCCTGAATCCTGGCTCGGGCCAGAACAGACACAAGGTTGAGACTGTGAGCTGGAATTAAAGCTGATGGATTGTTATTTAGGGAAATTGATTGGGGGGTTTAAGGAGAGAGAAAAAGAGTTCATGTCTGATGACTAGAAAAGGCAGAAAATCACTAGCAATGGATCAGGTAATGAGGCTAATTAAGCTTGATGAGCCGTTTCAGGACTTTTCTTTCTAAATGAAATCTGTCTTATAAGTAAAGAGATCATTTTCCCGTCAATTGAGCTAGAAAATACCACTGAACAACCTGGAGAATTCACCTTTTGTAGAGTAGTTTAGTATAACTTCCTGACATGTTTTGGAGAGAACAGTCTGTTATTTGTAAAATGTGTTAAACCTGTTGTGCTGTTTGTAGGCGACGTGTACAGAGCCATTTGCACTGACACACTTGAGACATGGACTAAAACATTGTCAGTTTGATGAAAGCAATGAGAAATGTCTTTCTGTTAGGTTGGTTTTGAATGTGTCCATGTTGTTTTGAGAATAGAGAAAAACAGTAAAAGGTAAAGTAAAGTTTTAAGATGTGAAACAATAATCTGTGTGCAAGTTAAAAGTTATTTTATAGATTAATCTTGAATTTTTATAAGAAAAAAAAACCCACGTAATTTTACGCTTAATATCATCAGCACTTGGACGAGTCAAATGTTTGCATAAAACACACAATAGATTTTTATATTTATAACAATGTCCCATGATCCAAATTACAATTTGAATTTCATTAAGGTAAGCACAAACACATTTCAAACACAGCAGAAAGCTTTGGGAAAGGGGAAAGGAGGGGCTCAGAGGGAGAGCAGCAGCGTGATTGGACTGACAGCAGGTGTCTGCATTAGTTTCTGATTTTGAATGGACCAATACACTCTGAGGTCACATAGATCAAGAAATGACATGAGTCTTTGCAGGGAGACACAGCCATTTGTGACTATTTTGACCTGAAACCTGATAATTTGCTCAGTTTGCACTAAAAATCTCAAAATGACTTCAAACAGTAGACAATGCTAGATTAGTACCGTTCTGGAGAGGCTCATGGCTGAAATACTGAAGGCAGGACTCTGTCTGGACTTAGACTTCAATATCGACTGGAGCTGCAATACAAAACTATATACAACTATATTTCATTGTGTCAAATAAAACATTTTTTTGTATATAATTTGAAACCTACTGTTCAAGTGTAACACATTTGTCAGAGATGGTCGCTGACGGTGGAAGTCCATTCTTCTCGTCAACTTTCCTACAAGAGGAAGAGCAAAGTCAGTGTTATGAGAATGTTCAGACACAGTTCAGTGAGCTAACAGAGACTAGAACTGTATAATGTATGTTACCTTTTTCTGCAGTGAGGTAAACAGTGCAAATATAATGGAGTCGTCCTGAAGAATGGCTGATGCTGGAGCCTTGTTTTCAGTGGACTGATTTCGGAGACAGATATTGAAGGTCTGAGGTGGAACTTTGGCTGATGAAGTGGACAGACTGGATTTTGTTTGATGCTGAGTTTACAGTCTATAATTACATCGCAGTATTAGCACGGACATTACAATAAAGCATGTATTAAACAAAAAATACATTAAATACTTCTGCAATCTGCTGCTGTAGAATTGAAAGCCTGTTTCTTTGGAGACTGTTGGGACTGGGTGTAAACTGTAGTACTTTTTAGACGAGGCTCAGGTTGAAATGTTGAAGAACTTTAGCTTCGAATGTTCTGCACGTTGTAGTTTTTACTTGTGCACTTGTCTTAGTAGAATAACTCAAGAATCTACAAACAAAGACATGTTCAGTGATTTTTTTTTAGTTACTTACATATAAATATTGCCTTGACAATGGTTCATACTTGCATTCAGCTGTAACAAGTTTCCACGGAGATCACAGACTGTTCAGAACCAGGGCTGCAAATGGGAACAAAACTGTTAAAAGACAGAACTTAAAAGCTTACATTAATGGAGCTGAACAGTGACCGCCCACCGTGGTTCCGGAAGAAAATTTCCCATTCTTTTCGCCATAGGACTTTCGTAAAACGTCCGTAGCACCGGAACTACGTTATCTTTGTTCTAAACTACTATGTGTATGAAGCGATCTAATACTCACAGGCGGATGGCAAGATTATTAAGATCTCAAACTCAGTTCGTATAAATTCCGTTTTAATTGAAATCCTTCCGCGTAGCACTACAGTACCCAGCACCCCCGCAACCACTGTGAGCATGTGATTGGTGGAGCCCGGTCGTGGGCTTCACGCCGCACGTCACCCGCGAATTTTAAGTTTTGCTAACTACATTATTACGCTATCATGATTTCTCTCTCAGAATATGAATTTTTCAAAGACGAAAATAAAAGTGTTAAAAGGGGTGAAAACCATTACAAATCAGGCCACGTTCTGGAGTGTTGTGTGTCTGAAGGTCAGCTTTTTGGATCTGTCAGGGCCAGCATGAGAGATAAAACTTACAAAGTCATGGTGAGTTTGACACAAGGATAAGTTAATTTTCCACAAGTAGATGATACTTAGGTATATTTTTATATTTTACATGGACTATTTTTTACTGAGTAATACAAATGATACACTTTGGAAATTAATATTTTTGTGGCTGTAGAAATGCAATGCTTTTTAAATATAATTTGTACAATTTTACTTTAACTTGCTATCAGTATTTAATACCTAGCCTGTTACCATGTGAATCATCTCTGTACAACTCACTTTATCTGTTATTACCTCTATTTACACTTTCTTGAATGCTGCTCTGTACATAAACATAATTCATACTTTTGTCTCATATTTAGTCATTGGTTAATAATTTATTCTGTTCATCTGCTGCAGTTGTACATAATCATAGTCATATATTGTACATAATACTATATACTGATGCCACTTTATCTATTTATCCTGTCATATTCTGCTCTGTGCCATAGTAAACACTTATTGTAAACACTTATAATAACTTTATATATATTTAAGTCTATTTTAAATTATCTTGTCTGATTGCATGTTTCTATTTTACCTGCTGTTCAATTGTGCATTGCAACATTGTAATTCCCCATTGTGGGACAAATAAATGATATCTTATCTTAATTTTGTGTCTTATGCTGCAGATTTCTGTTAATGACGAGGGACAGATCAGGAGGCCACATGTGACTGTCCCCGTGGGGCATATAAATGTAGTCATGCCGCTGCCCTGATGGTCTGGGCTGTTTACAATGTTGGCCCTACTGACACAGAGTGTAGATGGAAAAAGCCAGGCAGTCTACCATCAAGCAAAGTCATGTCTGTAGATGAACTCTTTCCTACAAAAAAAATAAGCTTGCTAACCAGTTCTGTGACCCAGGAAGATCACACGTGGCTGCTAGGTCAGTTTCAAGGTCGCTTTAACTGGGATTTCCTGGCTGCTGACTCAGAACCCAATGTGGAGCATGAGCCGCTGCTTGATTTGTCTACTGACAAGATTGTGAACAGCCAACAAACATTTAGGCAGTGATGTTGTTCTTGCTGCCCTGCAAGTGTCTGTTGAGCAAATTCAAGCCATCCAGATAGCAACTGTGGGTCAGAGGGACAACAAACTATGGCATGCTCTGAGGAAAGGTCGTTTGACAGCGGAGCAACTTTGGCTTGTGTTGCAATCTAAACGAGTTTACCCCCTCACTTCTCAATAAAGTCACGGAATGAAGGACCTTCGTGGGTGTGCTTGCCATTGAGTGGGGGAATGCAATGAAAGTGAGGGGATAAAAGCTTTTGAAGAAGCCACAGGAAGGCAAGTGAGCCAGTCAGACCTGTGGTTGTCACACACTGGTATTCTTGGTGCTTCTCCAGATGGCTTGATAGGGGAGCTGAGCTGATAGAGGTGAAGTGCCCATACAAGTGGAGGGACAGCACCTTGGAGGAAGCAGCGAGGCACCAGTCCTTCTACCTCAGTCAGATGAAGCTGGTGCTTACCACCTCAAAAAAATCATCCATACTGGCACCAAGTGCAGGGTCAGCTACATGTTACAGGAAGAGAATCATGTATTTTACAGTGTGGACAACCAAAGAATGCTTAATTTTACAAATTTTACGTGATGACACTTGGCAAGAAATGTGAGTACTCTAGAGTCCTTCTTCAAGACTCACATTCTGCCACAGCATTTCTAATCTATGATAAATAAAACTAGGGATGAGCAATTATCAATAATCTTGTTTGAATCAAGAGCTCCACTGAAAATGTTTGGAACACACGTTTCAGTTAAAAAAAAAAGAAAAAAAAAAAAGATGTGTTTCTTTTTGTGTTTTATTAAAAAAAGTTAGCTATGAATTCATTCATTTGTTTGGTTGCATTACTTATGTTAAATGTGTATGAATCCCAATTGTACTACATTAAATTTTGCAATTTGTAGTATACACAATTTGATTCCTACTTGCATAATGTGTTATGTACATCTCAAATTGATCAGGAAAAGTTCAATATTTTTTAAAGCAATTACTAAAGTCAAATCACTATTTAATTTAGACTCGAAATACATAAAGCAAAATAATTTTGAATAAATCTTGTTTTTAATAATCTTATGCTATATTCTGTTGTTTAGGACACTGATTTTATTTTTCTATGTCAGACATTGGTTAAACTTTCGTAATTGATTTACAAAAAAAATATTGAACTTGATTTTCTAACTTTTTTAAGACATACCTGTATTACTTGACAAAGGTTCCATTATTGAATAGTTCAAAACACCAACCAAGACATTCATATTTCATCTACATTTTTTGAGAATAACATTTTATTGAAAACCAGTTGTAATAAAGATTTTGTTAACTATACACAAACTTTAAAACTTGTCATGAGCTGAAGAAAGACTTTTTTTATCACTCAGAACTTACTCCAAAATAGTGTAACAAAATGTGTTTTAAATGAAGAAAATAATAATAATAATAATAATAATAATAATAATAATAAATTGATATCTGATGAGGCAGCACCTCTTTAGCATCATAATGGTCAAAGTTGATTGAAATTTACCATTCACAGCACTTCGATTAATTCAAGTAAATAATGTATTGCCAAAACAATTGTTGGTTGCAAAACAAATAAAATGAGGAATTAATTTGCTTTCTAGCAGGAAATAACCCTACCGCTTACTAGAAGCAAGTTTTCTGTTTATGGTCATACAAAATTTAAATATCGATAACTAGAAAAAAATGTTTAGTTTATGGTTGTACAAAACAAAAACGAAAATAGTAATACCCACTCACAGAAAATCTAGCTATAACTTCATTTCACATTCATCCCAACTTCTTTTATTAATGGATTTTGAAGGTTCACCAAGGCACAGCAAAGTTGCACCACCACATCTGCATGGGCGCGCATGGTATGCGGAATGCTGTGCAGAATTTTAAAGTCTTTCAGACGTGCATTTGCTCTTTCTACATGTACCCGAGTACGTGCAATGGCCTTTGTGAGTTTAATCTCAGCCTCAGTCAGCTTGCCATGATGAAGAAAAGGGGGGATATTTAACGTGACACCTTGCGGCAAAATGTCAGAAATTAAAAACCCTTTGTCCGCTATGATGGTATCTCCAGACTGAAATATGTCCAAAATGCCACTGGTGGACACAATACTTCGATCTGAAGTTGATCCTGGGTACAGCTTGCTGCAATAAGTTATTACAGCGTTTGGAGCCACACCTATTAAAACCTTGAAGCTGTGCATTCCTCTGTATGTGGAGTAGGTGTGCTTTTGGAGGTCCATAGCGGACGGAGCATCAATTCTAATGTCTGTGCAGTCAATTACCATTCTGCAGTTTGGAAAGTCACGGAATGAGGATGGAAGGCTTTGTTGTTTTTTCTCACAACTAGGGACACTTGACATGATGTTTTTAAACCATAGCTCATGAGCAACATAAATAAATGTGAGAACAACATTGCTAACACATGTGGCACTGCATTGAAAAAGCTGGGCAAGATGTAAATTTGTGTAATTATGGCGAAGTTTCATGAGCATCATGAGAATTTGGTCATTAAAAGGTACACATTCAACTTTCCAGCTATGATAATAACAAATAGATGACCTAAATCTATGAATGTAGCTGACAAAGATATTAAAGGTTTTTCTATCTGGCAAACCAGTTTCCATCCTTAAAACTTTATCATCCAGAGCAGATGCTGAGTATCTGGCACATGAACATGTATGTCTCGCTGCACCAGGCTCCATGCTCACCTCCCCCGCACACTGCTCCATGCTTTGCTCCTCCACACACTGCACCATGCTTTGCTCCTCCACACACTGCTCCATGCTTTGCTCCTCCACACACTGCACCATGCTTTGCTCCTCCACACACTGCACCATGCTTTGCTCCTCCACACACTGCACCATGCTTTGCTCCTCTGCACACTGCTCCATGCTTTGCTCCTCCACAATCTGCTCCACTGTGCTCTGCTCCTCTGTGCTCTGCTCCCATGCTTGGCTCTCCATGCTCTGCTCCTCCGTGCTCTGCTCCTCCGTGCTCTGCTGCCCTGTGCTCTGCTCTTCCGTGCTCTGCTCCTCCCTTCTTCTTCTTCTTCTCCATCTCTGCTCCCTCTTGTTAATCAAGCTCTGCTTTAGAGGTTTTCGTGATGGAAAATGCTTAGGCCCTTTCAAAACACCATCTGGAAAATGGCATGAGCACACTCTGGAACTGGGACCAGGCACCTTGTCTGCACGCCTGAATAAATATGAAGGAAAAATAAAATAAACAGATCCAAATTAAACTATTGTCATTGTTTTAAGTTGCTTATGTGTATATTCTATAAGGTAGCTTAGAGATAAAAATACATCAAAATAATATAGGTTTTGCACACTATATAATATTTTTTTTTACCAACGTTATCAAGTAAATAGTGTTGAAGTGTGGTGTCTGGAGGCTAGTGAAGTGATGGTGCAGACCAAAATAGAGTATTTTTGACATTGTATGTGCTTAGCTTAGCTTAGCTTAAACAAAAACAACTATAACATTTTTATCAAACATTTATTAATCACCTAACGTTAAGTGTCTAATGAATTACCTTATGTATCTGCTCCACAAATTTCTACCGTTACGCTGTTTGGAAAACGATGAAATTTGCATGAATGTGTCCATAACGGTGCTGGCAGTCCGGAACAAAACATTGCACCATTTTATTATGTTATTAAATGCCTGTAATGAAAGAGAAAAAGCTAAAGGTGCACACATATCACGTTGTTTTTAGATAATTTGAGAGCAAAATTGTATA
>JBBPFD010000344.1:0-29979 GCA_038363315.1 Mugilogobius chulae
GAACGAGTGGAGAGAGGAGAGAGAGAGAGGAGAGAGAGAGGAGGGAGGGAGAGGGAAACCACCTGCCACAGACGGAGAGAGAGAGAGAGAGACGATGAGAGGAGCGGAGGGGGGGGGAGAGAGCACCTGCCACAGACGAGAGAGAGAGAGAGAGAGGAGAGAGAGAGGGAGAGAGAGGGAGGGAGAGGAAGAGACACCTGCCACAGACGGAGAGAAGAGAGGAGAGAGGAGAGGAGAGGAGAGAGGAGAGAGAGAGAGGAGAGAGAGGAGAGGGAGGAGAGAGAGGAGACACCTGCCACAGACGGAGAGAGAGAGGGAGAGAAGGGAGGGAGAGAGAGAGGGAGGGGGGGGGGAGCACCTCCACAACGGAGAGAGGGAGAGGAGAGAGAGGGGAAGAGGAGAGAGACGAGGGAGGGAGGAGGGAGAGGGAGAACCACCTGCCACAGACGAGGGACGAGAACGGAAGAGAGAGGGGAGAGGAGGGGAGAGAGAGGAGACGGAGAACCTGCCAAGAGACGGAGAGAGAGAGAGAAGAGAGAGAGGAGAGAGAGGGAGAGGGGGGAGGGGGGAAGCACCTGCCACAGACGGAGAGAAGAGAGAGGAGAGAGAGGAGAGAGAGAGGGAGGGAGGGAGAGGAGACACCTGCCAAGACGGGAGAGAAGAGAGAGATAGAGGAGGAGAGAGAGAGGAGAGAGTGAGAGGGAGGAGCAGAGCAGAGTGGAGAACACCTGCCACAGACGAGAGAGAGAGAGGGCGGAGGAGAGAGGTTGAGAGAAGAGAAACCTGCCACAGACGGAGTAAGATACGAGAGAGAAAGGACGAGAGAGGGAGAGGCTGGGAAACAAGGGGGAAGGAGAGCCACCTGCCACAGACGGAGAGAAGAGAGAGAGAGGATAAGAGAGGGAGAGGGGGGGGGGGGGGAGAGCACCTGCCACAGACGGAGAGAAGAGAGAGGAGAGAGAAGGGAGAGAGAGAGGGGAGAGAGAGAACCTGCCACAGACAGAGAGAGGGAGGGAGGGAGAGAAGAGAGGGAGGGAGAGAAGAGAGGGGGGGGGCACCTGCCACAGACGGAGAGAGAGGAGAGAGGGAGGGAGGGAGAGAGGAGAGAGAGAGAACCTGCCACAGACGGAGAGAGAGAACGAAAGAGGGAGAGAGGGAGAGAGAGAAGGAGGGGGAGAGAACCTGCCACAGACGGAGAGAGGGAGGGAGGGAGAGAACGAAAGAGAGAGAGGGGAGAGGGAGGGAGAGAAGAGAGAGGGGAGGGAGAGAGGAGAGAGGGAGGGAGAGAGAGCACCTGCCACAGAGGGAGGAGGGAGGGAAGGGAAGAAGAGAGGAGAGAGAGAGGGAGACGAGGAAGAGGGAAGAGAGAGAGAGAGGGAGGGAGAAGAGGAAGAGGGGAGAGAGAGAGAGCACCTGCCACAGACGGAGGGAGGGAGAGAGAGAGAGGAGGGAAGAGGGGAGAGAGAAGAAGAGAGAGAGGATAAAGAGGAGGGAGAGGTGGGGGTAGAGAGAGAGCACCAGATGGGGGTAAAGGGGGGGGTCAATAGGATAACGAGGGGGGTAAAGAGGAGAGAGAGAGAGAGCACCTGCCGTCTGCAGAGAGAATGAGGATAAAGAGGAGGGGGAGAGAAATGGAAAGAGAGGGCAAGGGAGAGAGGGTAAAGAGAGAGAGAAGAGAGAGGAGTGAGCGAGATAGAGAAAGAACGGGAGGGGAGGGGAGAACTAAAGACAGAAGGAGAGGGGGAGAAAGAGGTAAAAGAGAGAGAGGAGAGGAAATGAGAGAGACAGGACATAGAGAGACAGGATTTTGAGACAAATTATTTTCCATTAAAGTAAGAAATTTGATCTTTTGGCAAATGTGTTTTCTTATTTTAAACCAAATTCTCTTAGAACAAGTTAGAAACACATCGAAAACCAGTGAAATATCTACCTTACATAAGCAATTCAATGTTATTCCTTTAAAATTCTAAATCCAAGTCATTTAAAGCAAGTCTAGATGTAATTATTGTAGTGTAAAGATATAAGAAAATAAAAAGCTCCCTCGAAATGATCGTGATTGTTATTTTTTGTTGAACGCAGGAGGTTTTTGCTCTGAGGCGAGATTTGTTAAGTTGATTTTTCAGATGTTTTGTGAGGAAAGCGAGAGAACAGGAGCGAGAGAGAGAGAGAGAGAGAGAGGGGGGGGGAAAGTGAAAGCTGTGGAGCAGAGAAGAGGCAGATGTGTGTCGGACGTGTGTTTGGAGCCGGTCTGAGAGGAAGTGATGAGCCAAAAACACAGCAGCCAAAAAACCAGACTGACAGACAGAGAGAGAGAGGAAAAATAATGAGACTGAGAGAGAGAGGGAGAGGGAGAGGGAGGGAGGGAGAGAGAGAAAAAAAGAAAGAGAAGAGAGAGAAGAAATAATGAGACTGAGACTGGAGAGGAGAAAGGGGGGAGAGAGAGGAAAACGAGACTGACGGAGGGAAGAGAGCGACGGCGGAAATAATGAGAGGGGAGACTGGAGAGGAGAGAAGAGATGGGGGGGGTGAGAGAGGGAGAGAGAGTGAAGAGAGAAAGAGGAAATGATGAGAATGGAGAGGGAGAGAAGAGGAGAGAGAAAGAAAGAGAGAGGGAGGGGAAGAGAGAGATGAAAATAATGAGACTGAGAGAGAGAGAAAGAGAGAGAGGAGGGAAGGAGGAGAGGGAGGAGGAAACAGAGACTAAAGAGAGGGAGGTGGAGAGGGAGAGAGAAATAATGAGACATAGAGAGTGAGAGAGGGAAAGGAGAGAGAGAGCTCAGAGAGGAAGGGGGAGAGGGGAGAGAGGGAGGGAGAGACTGAGGAAAGAGGAAGAGGGGAGAGGAAAAATGAGAAAGAGGGAGAGGAGGAGAGCGGACGGGGAGACTGAAGAGGGAAAAGAGGAAAGGAAAGTGGAAGAAAGAGATAGAGGGAGAGGAACTGGAGAGGAAAGGAGAGAGAAATGGAGAGGGAGAGAGAAAGAGAGAGGAGAAAGGGAAGAGAGACTGAGAGAGTGGACATAGACTGGTGAGGGAGAGAGAGACTGAGGGAGACGGAGAGAAAGAGAAGAAGGAGGGAGAGAGAGAGAGACTGAAGAGGGAGGAAACAGGAGAGAGAGGAAGACAGAGGAGAGGGGATAAGAGACTGAAGAGGGAGGGAGGAATGAGACGGAAGGGAAGAGGGGAAAGCGAAGAGGGAAAGAAGGGGGTTGAGAGAGGGAGAGGAAAGAGAGAGGAAAAGGCAAAGGTGAGAGAGGCAAAGAGATTGAAGGACTGGTGGAGAAGAGGTGGGAAAAAGAGAGAGAGAGGTGATCGCTTATATGTGAGAGAGAATGAAAGACGAAGGGGCTGCAGAAGGACAAGGAAAAGCATCTTACTCTGTGGGACCTGACACAAACTTTTTAGTGATTTTTACATTTGTTTGAGGTCCATGTTACTTTCCTAGACCCAGTAGTGACTAAGATTCTGTCTGTTAACAGTTCATTCATCTTGATCTAATGCTCCAAGATATAATGTGTCATCTCATCTCACCATTAGAGCTTCAGAGAGAGCACAACATGTAATTATTTTATGATGAACGTCCACAAAATCGGTTGCTTGTAGCTCTGAAAATCTGTTAGCTCTGGTCAAAGGCTTTGCTCAAGTAGATGATTGACAACAGTACAGTTTTAGCTAGAATTCTAAATTAAACAGATCAGATTTGAACATGAAAACTGCAACCTGCGCAGCTCTGTAGTTGCCGTGACGTGAAAAGAGTCTATTGTTGCATCTCTTTCTGATTTCGATTCGGTTTGGAGTGGAGCAAACGTGGCTTCTTTTGCTGTTTAAAGTTTGCAGACGACGGCCATTTCCAGAACAAACTCTTCCAAAAAACAATTTAAGAACAGACATCACTCCTTCTGTGAACAAATACTCCGACGTCGTTAGGCAATTTAAAGTTTACAGCCGTCCCGAGGCAACAATCTAATCCCATCCACACAGACGAATATGCTTTAAGCCTCTATAACAGCACCAGTTTAGTTTTATCGCAGCAGGATTTACAATAACTGCACATTGTCTGTTTGATTCTTCTGTCCCTTTTCTGATCCAGACGCGACGCAACATCGTGTTCTTTCATTTTCAAACGGGTTTATTTGTGTTTTGTCAGAGGCGTTTTTTGTGCAGACTCATCACTTCTGCGTCGGAGCTTTTGTCTTAAACTCATTATTATTTACATTTGTCTGAGACTTCTCTTGTGACTGTCAGCGTTTCTGCTCGAGTGGAAGCTGCAGGAAAGAAACGACTGTGACTGTGATGGATGTTTGGAAAGAGAGTTTTGCATTTTGTACTTGCGCTGAGGCTTGGTTCAAGACGCTCGGAGACAGTTCAATAAAAACTGTTCACATCTTTAAGAGCATTTTGCACATTTTATCAAACTGACCTGTTTCTTATAACATTTTCCTTCTGACTAATTGGACCTTGCTTCAAGTTTTGTGGCGTGAAAAAGCAGTTACCAGGATTTTAAGCTGTATTTCTTGTAGAAACCTAGATTATTGTCCTTGTTTTGGACTGTTTCAAGCCTGATTTCAAGACTTTGAGCCACATTTTTTGCCTCTAAATTAAGAAATTTTATATTTTGGCAAATGTGTTTTCTTATTTTCAGTAGAGACTGACACGGGACACAATTTTCACTCCCGTCCCGTCCCGCTCCCGTGGAAAAAATCCTTGTACCGTCCCAATCCCGGTCAAAAGTAGAAAAACAAATCCTGTCCCGTCCCGCTCCGCCAAATTCAATCCACTCCCGTCCCACTCCCGTTCAGTATTTTTGAAGGCGAAACAATTATGGTTTATTTTTACAAAATGTTTAATTTTTGAGGTGATTAATGCAAACAGACTTATTCAGGAGCCAAAGGCTTGAAAAAAAATACATAAAACAAAAACAACCTGGTTTTAAACCCACAACATCTCCCTGAAATCCTTGTTATTAGCCATTTGTTATTTGTAGATTCATTTTAGCCTGAACTCCAGTGATAATTCTCTCATTCATAAGGAACATGCAGACTTGTGATTGGACAGAACCACAGGCACTGCCTGATAGTAAACACCTTTAGCTCTTTTATCACAGAAACAACAGCCCCGCTGCTGTTTTCTGCTCAAAAAATGGTGACAGAGTTTATAGACGTTACGCTGCGCGTTTTACTAAAACTATTCTGCGAGTAAAAAAGTCACGGAGGGACGAACGGAGCGGTGCGATGACGAGCTCGCGTTCCGCGTCTTTTATTACATCAAAAGCGGGTTGATTCTGAGCTTCAGACAAGTCTGTAGCAATATTATAGATGTCCGCGGGTCACACTCTGCACTGAGCGCGTTACAGACCACAGAATAAGCACAGACGAAGCCAGAGCTCAGCTCTGAGTCCAGCCTGTGTCTGCTGCTGCTCGGCAGAGCAGAGAGGGGCGGGGCAGCAGACGAGGGAGAAAGAACGGCTCATCTGAGAAGTGAAACGAACGTGTTTTGGCAATTTTAAGTAGTTGTGACAGGAAAATAATTTTGGTAAGTTGCATTCACTCTCACATTAACAAGAAAATTCTCGTTGCAAGTTTTCAGATTTTTAGAAAGGGGCTAAACTAATTCCCGCTCCTGCCCACTCCCGACCATTTTTTTCCTGTACCGTCCCGATCCCGTGATTAGTAGGAATATTGATCCCGTCCCGTGGGATTCCCGCGATTTCCCGTGACCGCGGAATCCCGTAAATTTCTGTCAGTCTCTAATTTTCAGCCAAATTTTCTTAGAACAAGTTACAAAAGTCTTGAAACTACTGAAAATATTCTTACATAAGCAATTCAATCTTATCTCTTTAAAACAGCTCAAATTCAGATTTAAAATTCTAACCCAAGTTGTTTTGTCGTGTAAAGATATGAAAAAACTACAAAATGTCTCCCTCGAATGATCGTGATTGTTATTTTTTCTGTAATCCTTCACCTGCTAAGTTGAACTCAGTAAACGTGTCTGTTTTAAGTCATAATTACTTGAACCAGATTAGATTTGCTTAAAAATCTTGCCAAGAGTTCTTGAAACAACCTGGCAGATTATTTCACTTGAAACAAGTCATTGTTTTTTTTTACAATAAGCTCAATTTTCTTATGTTTTGAAAGCTTTTTTTTGCAGTGCAGCCTTTTTTCTCAAAAACTAACTAACTAAACTCGTTAATCTGTTTTGTCTTTGGACTCAAACACTTGTGGTGTGGTGTCTGGTGTCTTTGTCCGAGGCTTGTACTTTTAGCTTGTAACTAATCATAAGTGATTTTTCTTCTGTGCAACAAGTACTGCAGGAGGAAAAGCCTGAATGTTGTTTGGTAAAGCTGCTGTTTGCAGTTTGGGCCTGAATCACACTAGTTTGGACACATTTTGGACTTTTCTTCTGCCAAAGCTGAAGGTCATTTCTGTAAAAATGAATTTAAAGAAGCTGTAATTAGTTACAAATGTTCAGACGGAGCCCATAAAAAGGAATGTTTGTCTGTGTTTTAATCCTGTTCTCTTCTCCAGCCTAATGCTGTGTTCAAACCGGACGATGTGGAGGCGTCCAGTTTACACGTTAAGTCCGCCTGATCTCACAAGAAAGCCCTAACATACACCATGGCATAAGTGGACATGTTAAAACGTGTCCCAGTTCATTTCTATGGTGGTTGTAAAGATGTGTTTTTATTCATGAATATAACAACATCCTGATCTTAACCTGCCACAAGCCCCAGACCTAAATTTACCTGTTTTAGTAACTTACTTACATTCATTCATTCATAGTTACAGTAGGCATGGGACGATATTAAAATTTGCACTCACGATTATTGTGACCAAAATAATCGCGATTAATGATATTATCACGATAATTTACTAACATAAAAGTGCACAGATTCAAAATCACTGAATATTTATTAGTGCACAACATGTATGTTTGAACAACTACTTACGCTGGATTTACACAGACTGTGAGGCAGGTGCAGTCGGGACATGTGTGGGTTTCTTGCTAAGTGCCTGTTACACCAGATGCTGTCAGCTGCGGTCCGGTTTCGTCCAAAGCCACGTGGAGTCACGTAGATTCCCGCGAGAACACTCGTATAATGAATTGAAAGCCGCACCAGACCGCTGCGGTCTCCGGGAAAAATAGACTTCATGCGGATTCTTTCCGCAGAGTCGCGCGACTCTCGCACTCGCAGTCGGACATGTCGGAGCACGGTGTAAATCAACGCATTGGTTTTAAGCACTTTCTAAGTTCTGCGTGACTCGCATCCAAGTTGCATTTAGTGTAAATCCACTGTTACTGTATTTTGGTCTAAGTACAATTAATAATAATTCAAAGTGAACAAATGTTTATAATGTTGAGCAAAAATCTACTATCTTTATGACTCTCAGAGTCATTAATTAACTTTAACACATGAACCTTTTCTTTGTTTAACCATAAAACAGCTTCTTACTGAGTTCACAGCAGTCAGGTTTTAAATGCTCTTCTGAAGACACAAGCGCGTGCTGCTGCTATAATTGAGATTAATTGCGATTACGATTATCACGATTATGAAAAAATGCCACGATTATTTAATTGCGGCCCTTTATTATCGCGATTAGCGATAATATCGTCCCATCCCTAAGTTACAGTAACTTAAGACTGTAACTAAAAGGGTTATGTTAATAAATTTATGTGTTTTGTGTGTTCAGCCGTTTAAAGTCTTAATCTATGTTTAATCATGGTACGTTAAAGAATTATCAAGATTGCTTTGTATTTTGTTCAAACTGTGTGTAACCAATAAAATCATCAGAGAAATATTAAGGGTTTTAAGCTGACACTGCTCCCAGAAAGAATGTCTTGAGAAGCTATGTTTTTGTGCTAGTGTATGCAGTGTCAGCAGCAGTCCGTTAGTCAGAGATAACAACCAAAAAACATGTCGTGTAATCATAACAATGTCTTGTGTGATGCTTTACAATAAAAGGAAGGTCAGGAGTGTAGGAACTTGAGTGGTGAACTCAGGCAGAAGCTCACGCACTCCTTGCAAGTAAAATCTACAAGTGTGTGGCCTCTGGTTTGTTCTTTAATGATTGAGTCTTTGGGTAAATTCCCTAACAGGTTACATCTACTTTTTTGTCCCTCTAAATATATAGAATGTAAATAGATTAATTTCATGAGAAAATGAACAAAAAAAAAAACTGAGTCTGATTCAAGACAGTCATTACTTTCTTTGCATCTTTAGCATGTCCAAGAACTTGAGTTTATTTTTATCAGCTGGTTAAAATAAGAAAGAAAAATATATTAGAAAGCATTTGTGTCCAATAAGACCCACAGATCCTTAAGAATTCACACATTTGAACAAGATCAAATGTTACCCGGCTCCAGCATGAATGAGGATTATGTTTTTTCTAAGAATGACTTTGATACTGTAAATCCAAAGCCAAACACTTTAAACTATGTCCTAATGATCCTGTTAACCTTCTGTGTTTCTGTAATTTAATATTTGAGTCAGTCACAGTTAAATTATCCGTAAATGAAAAGATCAGTTCCTCTAACGACCCGACGAAGCCGAGCATTCACTTCAGAAACGCGCTAATGAAGAAAGATGAATGTGCTCGTTACAAATACTAAAGAGATAAAAACAGCTCAGAGAGACATCAGGACTGAACCGGGGTTTAACAGGAGTCTGAGTCTGAACCGGGTTTTGACCAGAGTCTGGCCTGAATCCGGTTTTAACCAGAGTCTGGGCTTGAACCGGGACTAAAGACCAGACATACAGACTTACTGAAGTGAAAATACAAAAGAAATTATGACAAAACACTTTTTAAATGTAATGTAATTTTGCAAACGATGGCCAGGTTTTAGCCATTTCAGGACCAGACTGAAACACAGCTGCACTCTTGGTTGTTAATTTAGCAAACAGAAAATGTCAGAAAATCAAACTATGAAACAGTCATTGGTCAGAAATACAGTGGCAGATTGTCCAACAACAAACAAATGGATCATTGTCCCAGACCATCCCCTGTCCTTAAAACCTCCTTCTTGGCAGGAAAAAAAAAGAAAAAGCAGAAAAAAGAGAAACCTGGAGGAGAAACCGTGAATGAGAGATCCACTTCCATGGACAGACAGGCTGTAGATGTGTCCAGTAAACCTAACCCTAACCCTAACCAGAGCAAAATTATTCCTCTAGCACAGGGCTGGGCAAATATTTTGACTCGAGGGCCATGTTCAAACCCAGAAAATGGTGGAGGGCCGGACTGACAACATTTGTATAAAAACTTCTCATTACTGCAGACGTATTTCTTCGATAGAACACCAGTACAAATAAAAGGTTGATAAACTTTTGAGATTAAACGGAAAGCTTTATGAAAATAAAGTAAAAGTTTAAGAATGTTTTGATTTTACTAAGAAAAAACTCATTAATGTGAGAAAAAAAAAGTCATATTTTTTCTGAGATTAAAGTTGAAGCCATATAAAGAAGCAATTTCATAGATTAAACTTAAGTTTTAGGAGATTAAAATGGTAATTTTACGCTAAATGTTATTAAGACTTGGACTTGATTTGACTCAAATGTTTGCTTAAAAACACACAATGGATTTTTATTTTTTTATTGACAATGTTTCATGATCCAAAATAGAGACCTGCATCGGGCAGGAATTCCCGCGGGACCCACGGGACCCGTGAGCAAACCCTCGGGATCGGGCGGTTTTAACGTTGCCTCGGGCAGGAACGGGCGGTCAGGCCAAACACCTCGGGTCCCGACCGGACTCGCGCTCTCTCCGCTGTCTTAAAAATATTACGTGGCAAGGAAGAAATACCACTTTGTGCGCGCTGCTGTTCAACAGAGAGACGCAACACGGACACCTGTGAGTGCAGACACGTAACCCGCTGCTGTACTTCCTAGTCTAGCGTGCGTATCGGAGCATCATCTGTGCGTCCTCGCGCCAGCAGCAGCCGCAGCACGGGCGAAAACCCAGAGGAATGAATAAAGGACTGGCTTTTACGCACGAGGAGATGGAGATAAACACACTGAGTTTGGGCAAGTAAAGTGTTTGTTTAGCAGAAACTGGAGGTGTGAGGAGCTTTGTATTCAGGTAAGAAATACACAGACATCATGGCTTTATGATTGAATGTGTCAACGAACATAATTGCCTTGTTACAGATTATTTAGGCTGGTCCCTAATCATTTTAAAGTTAGATGCAGAGAGTTATGCAGAGTTTAGTTATTTGTGTTCATGTTGTTATGCCCTGGGGCCGCCACGCAACCTCCGTGTCACCAAAAAAAAAAAAAAAAAAAAGTCTGGACCCAACGGGACCCACAGGAGCTTCTCGGGCGGACAGGCACACGGGGGCGTCGGGATCGGGCGGGAGCGTCATGAAAATCTAGTCCCGTGCAGGTCTCTAATCCAAATACAACCTTAATCTCGTAAAACTTTAACTTTAATATTGAAACATAGTTTTTTTTGGCTTTGACTTTATTCTCATAACATCGCGAGTTAAATCTCGAAATGTTACAAGTTTATTGTTGTAGCCCAAGTTTTTATCTGTTCAACTTCGTCATACATTTCTGCTTCTCAAAAACGTGTCAAGGACCTGATTGAAACAGGTCGCATTTGGCCCCCGGGCCGCAGTTTGCTCAGGTCTGCTCTAGCAGGACGAGGACGGCCAATCAAAGAGAGAGAGGTGAGGAGGAATCCAAGTGGAAGGGATTCAGGTCTTCAGTATTAGGGAGCTTCAAAAATCCAGACTTTCAGACACGAGCAGCACATTCTGAAACAGATCCACTCCCCAAACACAGTGAGACAAGCGGGTGGTGGACCCTCTGAGTTCACTTTCACATTCAGCCTGGTGCTCTTGTGGCGCTGCTGCTGTTACTGCCTTTGATCCTTAAACTCGTGTAACGTCATGCTCTTGCTGTAAAACCAACATGTTCTCATAGACTGCATGTCTATTGCGCGCCCATTTTCTTACTGTCGCATAGAAACACATTTTGGTTGAGGCCACACAGTAGATCTTTTTTAACGGCTAAGTTTAGTTTTGAAGTTACAAGAATAAGTTTAAGTCTGAGGCTTGGATTTGTTTAAGATTAGGATTTCTTTACAGCCACCGTATGAACTGGGGAGGCAATGCATGAAGCAAGCACTATTTCAAATTGCATTGTACAGAGACGTATGAGTCCAGACTGCAGTATAACTGTTTATTTATGAATAGAAAGCCCTACTCGGCTTGTTGAAAGCATAAGCCCTATGGCTGCAACTTAAGGCCCGGGGGTCTTTTTTTTGTCCAAAAAGACAAAGTACAGTTAACACTGTACAATGAACTGCACAAACAACACTGAGGATCCCTGTTAAAATGGACTGAATGTTGAAGATGTTTTCTATGACACCATTTGGATCCAACGTGGTATGCATTGTACAGTATATTGCCCTCGGGAAAATCTAGTTACTTCTGCAGGCCGCACCAGACTGTGTGCTGTCTGAGCTCCTCTCACATATTTAAAGAAACAGAAAGCCTGGTTTATGTGCAGTGTGAGTCTGGGGTTTGTATATAAACCAGTGTAAGTGTTTCTTTTAACCAGACAGGACTGAATGAACTGCACGAATCAACACAGAGGATCCCGGTTTAAACACAGTGCATGTTTTGTAAATCCCAATGATTCAATTACTAAATTAGTTTGCAATTGCAATAATTAATTAGTTGCAGGTAATCATTAACTTGTTTCAGCTCTAAACAAACTCTTCCAGACGATGAAGCACCAGGAATAAGTGTGTAATCATCTGTAATCATGAGCAGGTCACGATTCAAAAAGACCAGTGTGAGCCTGATTTAAAACCCCAAATATCCATCCCTCCTTCATCCCTCTCTCCTTCTCTCTCTCTTTTCTGCTGTAGATGAATATTACCTTAATGATGGAGGACGTGTGCAGTGCTTTTGAGTGATGAGGAGGAGCAGAGTCGTTAGCTGGTTTCTTATCTCCGCTCTGCACACTCCGGCTCACTCAAACTCTATTTAATAAAGCCGGGATCAGCCGAGCATCAGTCATCATCACCACCAGCACAGCCACCATCATCATCATCATCATCATCATCTTCAGACTACAGCGACTCACCTCTGACAAAGTTACAACAGCTCAAGGACAGAACACACACTCAAGGAAAGACTTTGGGACAAAAACAACCCTGGGACAAGTTCGACTTCTCATTTAAATAAAACACAGTTAAGATCATTATATTTCATGTGTCTAGTCACTAACATCACTCTAGGACAGTCTTTCACAAACTTTTATGAGTCATGGCATACTTTTTTGGTTACATTTTTTCCCTCGACACACAAAATTATACATATTTTTTTACATGGAACATCATTAAATTTTTTAAATGCATAAATGTGGCTGGTTTTGCTTTCTTTCTTGCTGTAAAATTTTCCAAACACTCCCAAATTGTAACTCATTCAATTAAAATTGATTAAGCTTAATTTAAAGATTGATTATTAAAACTGGCACATTTGGCAGCAACTCAAGGCAAACTAGTGTTCCTCTGATCTAGGAAAGTCATGTCCTACACCTGTGGTGGAACGTTGTTAGGGGAAAATTTAATCTCCCTCGGACTGTAATCCTTGTTTTAATAAAGATTCGAATTAGAATAAGATTTAGTGCAGAAACAGTGCTGAAGAGTGCATCAGAGGAACTGTAGCCAAAAAATGTCAGGTGAACAGGTGCTCTTCCAAGACAATGGGCAAAGAATACAACCAAAAATGGCGAGAAGCGAAGACTTGGAGGACCAGTCAAGTTAACCTGGCTAAAAGTAGACTTTTGGAGGACAGATAAAAGAGAGACTTTGATCTTTGTGAAGACGCAATGGTGACGACAACGTGAGGACGTTGAATGAAGGGACAAGATCAAGATGGAGACGTTTCAGGTTCAGATCAGAAAGGATATGTTTTTGTAACAAAGTAATCTTATTCTAGGAAGAAAATGTGACTGGCATATAAAATTGTAAAAAGTATTACTGTGCAAAAGTGCAGTCATGAAGAAATCTGAGGCACTCTGTTACCTTAAAAGTCCACAAAACACAAACGTGTCTTCATCACGCCCTGATGAAGACACGTTTGTGTCGAAAAGGTAGGCCATCCATGTAAGAATAAGGACTTTTAAGGTAACAGAGTGCCTCAGACTTCTTCATGACTGCACTTTTGCACAGTAATACTTTTTACAATTGTTATATGCCAGTCGCATTTTCTTCCTAGAATAAGATTTACTTTGTTACAAAAACATATCCTCTCTGATCTGAACCCTGAAACGTCTCCATCTTGATCTTGTCCCTTCATTCAGTCCTCACGTTGTCGTCACCGCTGCGTCTTCACAAAGTCTCTCTTTATTTGTCCTCCAAAAGTCTACTTTTAACCAGGTTAACTTGACTGGTCCTCCAAGTCTTCGCTTCTCGCCATTTTTGGTTGTCACTTAATCTTCTCAAAATGTCCACTCATTGGGCCTCATTCATGAAAATCTTCGTAAAATCTGTGCGTAACTTCCACTTTAAGAAGCTGCTGCGAAACTCTACGTGTGATTCACGACGAGTTCATAACGAGCCAAATTCCTTCCTAACAGCCTTTACGCCAAAATCACCAAACTCCAGCTACGAACGGATATTTACATAAAAATGAATAATGCATACTTCCTTATATGGCAAATCTGGGCTGGACACAGCGCGTCACCGACAAGACTTGGAGCCGGGGGAAAGTAATGAGGAAGAAGCTGCAACAGCGCGTTTCCCCACTTTCACTGAGTTAATACTTCAGCGTCTTTTAAAAATGTCCAAACTCACATGAACACACTGAAACATGTTCAAGACACAGATGTATTGAAATAACGCTGGGCTTTTGCCGTTTATATCGCGTTTCACGTCTCGGTAGAACGAGCGTGTGGGGGGGGGGTTTCATCCCGGTCCCAGACTCAGACTTGAGGACAACAAGTCTCAACTTGAAACTAATCGACTCGCAGACCTAAGCAAGACCATCAGTCCCTGACAGTTCAGAGGTCAACTGTAAACCAGTCCTTTGGAATGTTAGTTTGTGCACTAACCCTCAGTTATAGTTCTTTCACAAACAGATTATTTGAACCGTTTCAATGATTACAAATTATCAACACTTAAACACACAGAAAATATTTTTCCAACAAACTTAAGTGCAGTAATGAAATACTTGTACTTTGTTACATATTTAAGTAAACATTTGTGTATTTTTTTGTTTTACTTTAATAAAATAGTAAATTTTAAAACTCTGTACTGTTTTTAATTCACTACTTTTTCACAGCACGTGTGTCTACTTTACTCCGCTACGTTCCGAATCTCGTCTTGTGTTACTCGTTACATTTTTAGTCTGAAAAAGTCGACCCAGGTTGAGCTGTTCTCATGGTTTTGTCACAAGGGTTAGGGTGCAGACTGGATGATACAGCAGCTGACCTGTAGCGCTCTGTACGTCTCTCTCTGCTCGTACGGTCCATGAGGGTGATAGTCATTCACACTTTAGCAACATTTGTGCAGTTACGATGTGCTCAAAACTGCAGTTTGGTGAAAACGTCTTTAAAAGCTGATAAAGGTAAAGTTTTACAATGGGACTTGCTAGTTGAACGTGAAGTTTCTGTTTGTTAGCCATTTTTGGTCAATTTTCTGTTTTACAATGAACAAAATGTAATATACTGACCTACATACAGTTTATAATAAATACAATAATAGTTCTTTTTTTTAAGGAAAGGGAGAAAGAAGGATTTATTTTAGCCCATTTTGGATGAGCCTCATGTGAACACAAACACCACAGTAAAAGTTTCCATCATTTCCTTTTCATTAAATCATAATCTGTCCACGTTCTCTCTCTCTTCTGATTCTTTAAAGTGACGCTTGTTAATGAGCCGATGAGTGACTTCCTCGTTAGCAGTAAAAACACTATAAATCGTCTTAAACTGCGGTCCGTGACAGCTTCTCCTCTGCGTCTCCGCTCCGGGCTCCTATAGCGCAGTTAGCCCCGGGTTAGCGCGCGGATAATTAGCTCGGCGCTCCGCAGGGGTTAGCCTAGCCGCGGCGCTAAACCTGGACACGTCCCCAAACCCCCGAGTCCGATCCAGGTCTGATCTAAATCTACTAATTATACCTCCTGACTCGCAGGGAGGAGATTCTCAAGTGGAGCTGGAAAAGGATCAACTTTACACTGCCGCGCTGGAATGTAAAGAAGATACTCGGTCACAGCAGCAAGAGGAGTTTATTTAACGTCGGCAACAAACAAAAGAGAAGTGAGGCAGCTCTTTGAACAAAATGTCTGACTGTCAAAATGCACATTGCTATGATAATAAAAATGGTAAAATGAGCAAGTTTCACGTAAAAAGGTCATAAAATCCTGCGTCTCTGGCCCTTTCCGAAACCGGCTGCTCCTTCCTTTTCCCACATCCTGCATATCCCCTGCGCTGCACCACAGAACACCTCTGATTTTGTGTGTAAAGCTTCTCCTGCTGGATGCATTTTGTCTCCGCCGGGCTGCGAAGCGTCGAGAAGCACTAGAAGAAGAGCATGCACGGAGAGCTCAAGTTTATGAATTAATGTTTTCAATTAAAGGCAAAATAGCTCTTTATTGTGCAGCAGGAGCAAAAAAACGTCAGTGTTTGATGGGATCGCTCTTTAGTTCACGTCACATGAGTTTACGTGTGTTTTCTCTCCCCACGAGGCATCCGTGTTTCGGTGACATAAATTGAAAGTTAACAGCCGACTGAGTTTAACTGGCAAAGGAACGAGCCGTTAAAACATTAAATACAGGTACTGTGGTCAAAATAAAGTCCATGCGAAGTATTTTTACTTTGAAATTCCGGACGTAGTTCACGTTCTGTTTCCTGTTGTCGCGCTCTGATCTGTGGAACTTGATCTGGTCGGACTCGGAAGATTTTACCATTGATCCGCAATTTTGTGGGACGGCGTTGGAAGGACGGAGCTGAGGCGCAGACCTGTGCGGCGCATATGTGAGATGTGGAACGTACCTCGTTCATTACAAAGGCTGCGCAATTGCTGCGAAGGTCGTGGCGCAGCGGATATGCAGGATGTGGAATCAGCCCGTTACACACTATTCCTCCTTTGCGTGTTCCAACAGGTAAGTGCTTTTCGAAACGGAGCTAAGAGGGAGGGAAAGTGTCTTATCAGTTCTACCAGAGCGAGTCGGCATCAGAGACTAAACACGTGTAACACCTGAGAGCAGCTCGACGAGGACAACGCACCACACGCTTAGTTTATTTACAAGAACAAACGACTTTATTTGTGCATTTGTTAGAGGCTGTAGGGCTTTGAGAAATAAAGAGAAAACATTGCCGAGACACAATTTGACATTATAAATGTATTTTTATTTATAGGATCAACTTTTAGCAGCAGAAAAGACACTAAGAGTTTTATTGAAGTAAGCATGTCTGCTTTGCATGTGTCGTCTTATTTAGGAAATGAGAAGTTTGAAAACATATCAGTTCACGTAAACATTAGAAACACTGACCACTATTGCATCTTTCCCCAGTTTTCGTCATCATCATGTTTGTTAAGGCTGTTGGGAGTGTAAAGTTAAGGCATCTAGTTATGTTTTGACCAAATCAGTGTGGCATGAATATTAGACAGGAGTAAATTTAGTGCTAGTATCATTATTATCATCAAAATGCCTCTTACTCTTTCACTGCCAGCCCTATTCTGACTTTGACCCTCCTTCCCTGCCAGGACTTTTTGCTAATTTTAAGCAATATTCACAACTCCACAAAAAACCTTGTGCAACTGGAATCATGACATGTCATACAGCAAATGAGACCTACAAGTGTCTACTTTCATTTAAAAAAATAAATGTTATTCTAAATTATTCCGTTCTCTTTTTAGACATTTGAAATTCCTTGTTTTCATTAGATTTCAGTGTTTGACGAGAAACTTCTGAGATGACGCCCTTTTTCTAAATCAAACTTCATGTCAGTGTTATTTTTGTCTGTAATACTTTTTGGTGAAAGAAAATGAACTACTACAATTAAATAATGTGCTTAGGATAAAAATACAAACTTCACGTGATTAAAACAATGAGGTCAAGTGTCTTTTTCATCTTTAAACCAACAAAAGCTGTGTTACAGACGAGGAGGCAGCACAGGACTTTTTCTACTTTCTGATGCAGATTCTATAGATTCAGACACTTTCACAGGCCAAAGATTATATTTAACCCTCAAAACATGAAGAAATACAGTAGTTTGATTTACTCTGACACTTTTGGATCGCTCACAGAAGAGAAAGTTTAGTTTTTCTCTTCCAGACTCGCTGCATGAGTCGTTCTCCTCAGAGTCCTAGTCCAGTCCTAGTCCAGTCCCTAGTCCAGTCCTAGTCCAGTCCTAGTCCAGTAGGATCGTCTTTTCTTCAGTTTAAAGATCAAATATCTGCTCTAAACTCACTCAACTATGTTTTTAGTCCAGGATGTGTTGCCTGTAATCCGTTTGAAAAGAAACACGATCCTTTAGAGGCGGATGATTACTTAAACACAGCCGACTGCGCTGCATAATGTAAACAGGAAAGACGTGCATTTTTCCGGTCCTTGGCTTCCTCTGCGGCCTTGTGCTAATGTGATACTGCACTCCGGTGGTGAATATATGAAAGTGCAACATGATTGTTTACTGCTGGTGCACCGGACACGTGCGTCAGAGAAACCCTCTATCGCCGCATATTAAAAAAAGCTTATGACAATTGCCGTCATTGGCAGGCTACGGCTGGGTTCGTTATGACGACATGTTGTCGTCATTGGCAGGGAAAGAGTTAATAAGCTTAAGGGGCAGTTAATACTACAATGAGTTTTCACAAATTCGAGACGTTTCTATGTCAGATTGGCTTCTCTTTTACACGACAACGAGCTAAAGCAAAATACAATCCGTAAATTATGGAAAATTGCTGGTTAATGTAACCTCTGATGTTGATCTTGTATTTTTGAACACATATAGGTCATGTTTTTTGAAATCTGAAATCAAAATCTTACACGTGATTCCTTTAGTAGGAAAATCTGACTCTTTTGCACCATCTGGACTTTTGGCATCATCAACCTATAAATCCAATTGTGCCAGAAAACATGTGTGGGTGTTTCCCCTAGGCTGACAAAAGAAAATGAACCATTTCAAAACCAGACTTTTATAAAGCTTTACGTCTCTGAGCTTTTTATAAACACACTTGTCTTTCTAAACCCTTCACAGTGAACCACAGTCCTCTCGTCTTTGGCTCTAAAACCAAACATATGCATCAGAGTCCCCACACACTCACACCACTCACCTCATTTACATGTTCACAGGTACAGGCTGGTGACGGTCCAATCGGAGCACATGTCCCGCCCACTCTCCGCTCCCCGTGCCACACGTTTACACGGATCAGGCTGACGTGACACGGATCGGGCAGAGGCTAACGCGCGCTAGCATCTCAGGACGTTCAGGGACACAAATCAGAACATGTGAGAATGAAATACTCACACATCTTCAGGAGCAGATGAGACAGGCAGAGAGAGGCTTGAATATTCTGGTGATGATGTAATTATGGATTTGTTTTCACGCACACAGAGAAACCAGGTTACTCACGTCCCTGTTTATGTGTGACTGAGAGTTTCCTGGACATTTAGACTTATTTAGACTTGTAGCCAACAGGGAAAGAACTAAACCTGTGTTTTTTTTAAGCAGGTTTCAAACTATAAATTGACGGTATCCAACCAAATGAAAACACAACATTGTAGAATTAATGACAGCTTCAGAACTTAAAAATAGCCGATGTCAGAATCCCATCCACAGCATCAGTTTACTCTGAGAACAGCACAGACAGACAGAAATGTGTTTACTGTTCTATTACGACTATTTTGCAAAACAAAATCTTGGGGTCGCGAGATGATTTGAAGATGTAATTTTCCAATTATGACTTGGTATTTAATCCCTTTTTTTACCTGGAACCATCGTGTTTGACTGAAGTTTGGTCATATGAAGCAGTAAACTAGTAAAACAATGGTTTTTCCAACTTACAGACATTATTTAATTTACTGTGGGGGTCACGAGTTGGTTACATGGTTATTTGGGGGTCCCAGTCTGAAAAATTTGGGTTGGTGGGGAAACCGGAGTGCCGGAGGAAACCACCCTGACACGGGAGAAATGTGCAAACTCCACACAGAATGTCCCGGGCCGTGCGGGAGTCTAACCGACGACCTTCTTGCTGTGAGGCCAGAGCGCTAACCACTCTGCCACTGTGCAGAAACCAAACATCCTCCAACTGACGTGTGCAAAGGTCTCTTGCCCTAGACATCGAAAGTCAAGTGGGACAAAGTCATTAATCTCTCTTTCTGCACTTATACATGTACTGACAAATTAAATTAAGACATCATGTTTGTTTTGCAGTTTCAAATGATAATATCATGTGTATCTAACGAAAGCAAGGATTTTAAAAGTATTAAGTTAGAGTGTCTTTGCTGCAGTAACAGTTTGCTTCAGCAGAAAGCCTGGGATCAAACTCAGGCATCATCAGTCTGTCCCGTCTCTACACGACGTCTATCTCTTCAGGTCCATCTCGTACTCAGCGTGCTCTCTATCAGCGTCTCTGTCTCGCACGCACGCTCTGTACTACTCAGCGTCTCTGAGCCAGTCGTCGTCCTACAGCGCTCGACTTCAGCGTGCTCTACTGAGTCGAGCTCTGCAGTTCACAGCGCATCTCTCGTAGTCTGTACTCATTGGACTATAATTCGCGGACATGTCTGGTTCACTATGTCAGGTACTGCATTAGTTGACCAGACGATCTCTTCTGCAGGTCTCTCTATAGGCAGCGTTCTATTTATAACAGGAGTGGATATGCTTATCTCTATGACAGTCAATATTGCTACAGCAGTTGCTGCTTATTCAGCTGTGATCTTTCAGGGAACATCCTTCTAGCTGGGCTCTCTGCATATTAGCGTTCTTCCTTAAGTCAGCGTCGCTCTTTCTAGCCAGTGCCCTTCAAGGTTTTTGCGCGTCACGTCGGTGTATGTCAGACAGATTCAAGTGCACCTTGCTAGGTCGATTGCTCCATCATTGTAACAGTCATCTTCTATCCAAGACGTTCCTTCAGCGTGCTCCCTCCCTAGTGTTGTCCAGCTGATCATTCGCTTTTCCACGTGAACAGAATACTGCGTGCTGTGCCATTATCTGCATGTTGAACGTCTCGATCATCAGACTGCTCTGGGCCTGCCTACTGGAGCGATCGTCCTTGTGTTTTCGTGACGCTCTACTCTTGCAGTCGTATCATCGTTACTCACGACGTCTGGTCTCTGATACAGCGTGTCATGACGCTCGTCTGTCACTTTCAGCGATCTTCATCTATTTCGCTAGTCTGTCTACTCGCTACTACGCAGCACGTCTCTCTTGTCGACCCGTGGACTACTCGGGAGGCCTCTGCTCAGCTGGTTTCGTATCCTTCAGCGATCTTCATCTCTTATCTATGCTGCTGTCCTCTCTAGATCCAGCGGTCTCCGGACACTCGTCTCTTGACAGCGTCACTCTGCAGCGCCGCTCTGCCGTTGCAAGCGTCTCTAATCCAATGCGTCTGTGTTCTTAATTTTCAGCGGTCCTCTCTTCACGACGTCTCTCTTGTCAGCGTTCTGCCTTCAGCGTCTCCTTCTAGGTCTCTTTTCATTGCGTCTCCTTCAGCGTCTCTCTACAGCGTCGACCCACTTTCCAGCGGGGTACGAGCCTCACGTCGTACTCTTTCGACAGCATCACATCTTCTTTCAGCGTTCTCCGCTTTTCATCCAGGTACTCCTATGTATCTCATGCCCTGAGTCTCTGACTACTTTCAGCGTATGCATGTCTCACGGCTCTCGTACTCACGAATCTCTTTTCCAAGCACTGTCTTCGCTTTCTACGCCGAGTGGACTTCACACTCTGGGCGAGCCGCGTCCTCTTCGAGGTACATCCCTTCAGCTGCCTTCTTGGTCTCATTTCAGCGCCGTCTGCATACATTTTCTAAACGCAAGTGGATCTTCCTAGTCACTGTCTGTCTTTTCACAAGGCGGTCACTCCTAGCTCAGCTTGCTCTCTCAGTCTCCTGATCACTCTAGGGAGCTGCTGGCGTTCTGTAACCTATCGACTCTACTCATCTTACGTGTTTTTACAGATCTCACGCAGTATCTCTCGTGCCAGACGACGCTTTCTACGCTATGCAGACGGTAACTACGTACTTCCAAATTTTAGTTGCAGTCTCGACTTTCAGTCAGTCGCTGCTCGCGTACACTCTCCTTCGCGAGCATCTTTCAGCGGTCTCGCGTTCTGCTTATCCAAGCGATCTCTCTTATATCACGCTGTTAGCTATTTCATGACACGGCCGTTGATCACCTTCAGCGTCTCTGTCTCACGCAGCGTTGCGTTGGCTTACACGCGTGCCTCTACTCTATACTATGCTCGTCTTTCTATCAGCAGATCATCTAATCTCAGCGTCTTCTGTTCAGCGCTTCTCTTCAGCGTCTCTTTCAGCGTCTCTTTCAGCGTCTCTTCAGCGTCTCTGTTCAGGCGTGATCTCTCAGGTCTCCTCAGCGTCTCTCTCCCTAGGGTCGCGCTCTCCATGCGGGTTCTATTTCAGGACCGCTACATCTTCTGTGCTCTCTCAGCTCAGAGAGCTCTCGGTCGCCTCTTGCAAGCTGGCTACGCTCCTAGCGCTCACTTAGTTTCAGCGATTACTTCTGTTCTCTATCGCAGGACTCTACTTCTGGTCGCTCGTGCTACTATCTTCAGCAGTCGGTTCATGCGCCGTGTCGTATACTTTACAGACTCGATCTGTTTCTGCTTTTCTTATAAGCTCAGAACTGCTGGTTCTGCTCTTTCGAGCTCGTGCACTGCTCTTCCGTGCGTCTATCCGTACTTCCATAGTCTGTGCCTTTTGTTCGAGCAGCTCTCCAGTCAATCTCTTCAGGCTCTGTGCATCTTTGTCAGGAGCTGGCTCTCTCTCTTTGTATCCAAGCGTATTCTTATCGAAAAGTGCGTCCTCTGTAACGAGCAGCCATGCACTTTTCGCAGACGACGTCTCTTGGACGACGCGTTGCTCGTTTTTCAGTTGTCGTCCATCTGTCTCCACGAGTATCTTCTGTTCTCAGAAGCTCACGACTTCCTTTGAGTCCGTGTATCACTCTCATGAGGGCGCTGCCACGCATGTTACTCTTTCAGACGTCAATTCATTTTCGTAGCTAGTGCTCTCTAAGACTTACAGATCTGGGTCTCCTCTTTAGCGCCTCCTTTTCGGGCGAGTCCTCTGCTGTGTCTTAGGTCATCACCGTACTTACAGCGAGTCTCTCTGTTTCTATAGACGTCTCCTTGCAGTCGTCTCTCTCTGGATGTCCTCTTGTTATCCTACTCTGAGGTCGCGCGCTGGCTCGTTTCATTGTCGGTTACATGCACCTTATTCATGTTCGGTTCCTACGACCTTCATGCACTGCTCGGGACTCTCCTGACACAGCGTCTCCTTTCAGCGTCTCTGCTCAGCGTCTGCTTTCAGCGTCTCTTTTCAGCGGGCATCATTCAGCTTGTCTACTTTTGAGCACGAGTCCTCACTATTCAGTCTGTCCTACCGTATCATGCAGTCTCGGGCACTTTCCGGAGCTGTCGCTCATATCTAGCGTGGTCTTAGCTGCGGGCTTAGTGCTGTACCTAGGTATTTCACAATGTTCGTCTCTCTGTTTCTGTCGTGCACTCATTCACTACGCTCGCGTCGGGCATCCTTGACAGCGGTCACATCGGAGGGCACGGGCGTCTCTCTCTCAGCGTGGGCTGTTCACTCGCAGACGTCTACTTTGTCTATGCGTCGGATGTCTATTTCGCGGCAGTGTCACTGGCCAGCGTTCTCTGTAACAGCGATCGACGATCATCACGCACTTAAGATGCCAGTCTCTTTCAAGCGCGCACTAATTCGCAAGCGCGTAATACCTTGGCCTATGGTGTTAATTATCGTCAGACTCATGAGTGTTAGTCACAGTTAGATTGAGCTCACATGCGGCGTTAAACTGTGCCTTTATATCTTGAGCCTACGAGATTGGCAGTTTTGTTTGTTGTTTGCATTCGCTCTTAGCAACGCGTCGTATCTTGCGCTCACATTGTCCTTCGCGGGTGGCCTGGTTCTCTGTAAGTTATAACATGGCGGTATTATGTGTTGACTGTTTTGCCTCCATAAATGTGGCCGCTGTATGTAGGACAGACAGGTACGTGTCACACAATGTTAGTAGTCTGAGTTGACTTGGAGTCGCAGAATGGCGGTGCTGCCTTATCAACAACAGGACTGCGCGCACGAACAGAGATGCAGACAGATGCCGAATTCCCGTTTAAACACACGCTATAAGTGCTATATTTGGTATGTTCGATCACCAATGAAAAAGCGGGACATGGCGTGATCTGCGGGACGCGGGACACAAACCTAAAAAGCGGGACGGTACAACCAAAAGAAGGTCTGGATCAGCTGCATTCAGTAGCTTTTCCAAACATCTTGCTTTGTGCTTCGTCTAAAACATGTCCTACTTCTATGGACAACTGTACTGAACATGCACTAGAAGCATCTAGCAGCTGTCTTCACGAAAAAAAAAAAAAGAAAATCTGTGAGAATTTGTCAGTTTTCATGTGATCATGTGACTTAAGTGCAAATGGTCACTATTGACCGGTCATTCTTCTCGTCATATAGTTGAAGAAATTTCGTCCGAGCATTTTATTATCCTTTTCAATTCTTTTGTTCAAATAGTACTGTATTTTTCCATTTCAAGTGCATTTTGTCAAGCTTCAGGTCATGAAATAGTGACTCAAGTCTGCAAGTCCACATGTGTAAAGTTGAGTAATATTCCTCTAAAATAAACGCCTGAATGTAATCTCATCTCATCTTCTGTCAGACGTTTGCCTCGCAGCGTTTTGTCTTTAACCAACCACATCCACAGCGTTTAACATTTTGAAAGTTAAGTCCGGCCCGAGGGGAAGTTTTCATAACAGTTTAATCTGAGACAAACGAAGTGTTGTTCTAAATGGATTTGTCTCTCTGCCTTTTCAGACGTTCAGACAGAAGAAAACAGGATTGTGAGAGTCAGAGCTAAACTTCTGTCTGCCAGAGAAGAAAAGAAAGAGTAAAGTCTGAATCAGATACACGTGACCTTTAGTGGAGAAATGAAGAGATGGACAGAGGGAGGGAGAGGGAAAGAGGGGGAGAAGGGAGAAAAAGAGAGAGAGAGGGAAGGAGAGAGAGGAGAGGGAGAGAAGGAGAGAGAGGGAGGGAGAGAGGAGAGAGAGAGAGGAGGAGATGAGGGAGAGAGAGATAAAGAAGAGAGAGTGAGAGGAGAGAGAGACTGACAGAGAGAGGGGGGAGAGAGAGAGAAAGAGAGAGAGAGGGGAGAAGAGGGAGAGAGAGAGGAGAGAGAGAAAGAAGAGAAAGTGAGAGAGAGGGAGGGAGAGAGAGAGACAGAGAGAGGGGAGAGAGAAGATGAAGTGAGAGGAGGGGGAGGGAGGGAGGAGAGAAGAAGAGAGAGCGAAGGAGAGAGAAGAGAAAGAAAAGAGAGCGAAGGAGAGAGAGAGAAAAGAAAAGAGAGAGTATAGAGACTGACAGAGAGAGATGGAGAGTGGGAGAAAGGAGAGAGAAAGAAATGAGAGAGGGATAGAGAGAGAGAGGAGAGAGAGGGGGAAAGAAAAGAGAGGGAGGAGAGAGAGAAGGGGAGGAGAAAGAGAGGGAGAAGGAGAGACAGGCAGAGAGAGAGTGGGGAGAGAGAGAGTAGACAAAAAGAAAGAAGAGATGATACAGAGAAAGGGGTAAAGAGAGAGTGAGAGACAGAAAGAGGCTTTGGAGAAAAAAAGAAAGAACTGACAAGTGAGAGGCAAAGAGAGAAAAAAGTGATAGAAACTAAGGCTGCCACTTTTGTAAAACCCAAAATCACCACAACAGTCGTTTCTGAGGATTTCTCAAGATTTAGCAAAACATCAATGATAGAAATAAAACAATCAACTTTCATTGCTCTGGATGAAGCGAACCGTGAAAGTAGTGCGCATAAAAACCTCACGCTAAAAAAAGAAAGTGTGAAAAAGAGACCCAGTGAACAACATTTACTCTTCTGTTAAAAGTTTAGTTCGAGCACAAGAAATCCAGACCGAGACCGTCTGAAACCGACTGGAACCAGAGTCATTCTGTGTGTCTAAGGACCGCCCACTTACTGAACTGTGGCGTTTTAATGATTGAAAAAGCACATTACGACATGTCCCACGTGTTTGCATGCTTACAATGTGTCTCCGGAACCTGAAGTCCTACCACGCGTCCTCTTTGTCACTCTTTTTCCTTCTTCTGTTTGTCTTTCTCCTCACTCTGCGCATTCAAACATGAACCGTACCGTCTCACATCGTATAGTTGTGGAGCCGCCTGTCAATCATCCGTGAGCGCACGTGTTCGGTGCGGTTTTGCGTTTTGACCCGAACTCTGCCTGGCCCAACAACCGAGCGGTCGGGTCGAGTCAATGGCGTGCTGGCTAATTGGGAGAGTTGGACGTTTCCCAGTGGACCGTATGATTTTTGGGTTTGAGAGAGAGAGAGAGAGAGAAGCCCAACCTATGCAACAGAAAAATGTGTGCACAGTGCTAAACTTAAAGGTGTACTGTGTAACTTTTGAAAAGTCAGCTACCAATTTGATAGAATTAGAACGTTAGACTTTGGGACATTCTGAATAGGTCCATTTACATTTTATGCCATAATGTGAAAAAATACAGCTACAGTAACAACTTTTCCATAGAAACAAAGCTGTTCGGCCTCGTCTATGTTGTGGCCATGCAAGACTGTTCAAAGTAAAGATGCAGATTTTATAATTATTAGTGCTACAAAGAAATCTAAATTACAAAAACATGCTTTATTCAAGTATATTTTGGTCAAAAAGTTACAGAGTGCACATTTAAGCCTCAAGTCTATGATGTGATTCACAACCATAAGCCCATAAGCAAAAACACGTTCCACATTCCATAAACTTCCAGCCATCTTTGTTTCAGGTAAATCGTTTGTTTATTCTCTGAGTTACGAGCCAAAACAAACACTTCTGCAGATGTGCAAATCACCGCGAAGCATAGCAAGTTTCAAATACAAGTTGTGATCCAGAACGCGCTCTAAGTGAGTGTGGTGCCGAGGAGAGGTCAAGAGGAGGAGAGCTCTAAGCAGCCAGTGTCACGGCCATGTGAATAAAACTAAATAATGTATAAAAGGTGGAGTAAAGAAGTGGGCACAGAAAATGCAATATTTTCAAAGTTCTTAACCACCCGACTATCTATCTGTGGGCCAATATAAGAGCTAAATATGATCCCAGCACACTTCTGGGTCAAGCAGGTTTGGGTCCAGAATCTAAACTCTACTTCACATCGTTTTGTGGCACTTGAGTTTCCAGAGTCTCCCATCCAAGTAGTGCCCAGGCCCCAACCTGCTGAGCTTCTGAGATCTGACAGGATCAAGGCTTTGACAAACTGGTCTGCTCACATAGTTGCGATGTAAACGTGGTTCCCTGGAGATTTTTTGTGCAGATTGAGTGTTGAGAGTTTCGATGCTGTTCCTCAGTCCAGCACAGACTCTCCAAATATGTCAAAGTGGTTAATACTTAAGGTTTTAAGGCTTCAGTCTTGCAAACAATTTGGTAAATATAATAATATATCAGACTGGACAAGTATAAAGACCCTTCTGTGGACTATATTGTAAATGCATTACATTCTGACTGCAGACGCTCAACACTATTTGAATATTTCTACATTACAGCAGCAGCGGCAGCACTAACAAGCCATTTAAAAACTGCAGAAAACAGCCATTAACGACAAGTCGCTCAATCATGACAAAACAAATGCATTTCTCATTAAAACCAAAGCAGTGTGAACCAATAAAGCTTCGAATATAACAGGCCATTTGTGTCTCATTTCGCTGTAACTGCATCTGTTTTCTGTCGCTTCGGGCCGTCGTCAAGCAATCATCGAAAAGTCAGGTCTGTGAACGCGGAGGCTGCAGTGTCAGGGCCAGAGTCTGAGTCTAAAACAGAAATATGAGTCTGTACAAACGCAGGCTGCAGTGTCAGGCCAGAGTCTGAGTCTGGAACAGAAATATAGTCTGTACAAATGCAGGCTGCAGTGTCAGGACCAGAGTCTGAGTCTGGAACAGAAATATGAGTCTGTACAAACGCAGGCTGCAGTGTCAGGACCAGAGTCTGAGTCTTAACAGAAATATGAGTCTGTACAAACGCAGGCTGCAGTGTCAGGACCAGAGTCTGAGTCTTAAACAGAATATGAGTCTGTACAATGCAGGCTGCAGTGTCCAGGACCAGAGTCTGAGTCTGGAACAGAAATATGAGTCTGTACAAACGCAGGCTGCAGTGTCAGGACCAGAGGTCTGAGTCTGGAACAGAAATATGAGTCTGTACAAACGCAGGCTGCAGTGTCAGGACCAGAGTCTGAGTCTGGAACAGAAATATGAGTCTGTACAAACGCAGGCTGCAGTGTCAAGACCAGAGTCTGAGTCTTAAACAGAATATGAGTCTGTACAAACGCAGCTGCAGTGTCAGGACCAGAGTCTGAGTCTGGAACAGAAATATGAGTCTGTACAATTGCAGGCTGCAGTGTCAGGGCCAGAGTCTGAGTCTGGAACAGAAATGTGAGTCTGTACAAACGCAGGCTGCAGTGTCAGGACCAGAGTCTGAGTTTAAACAGAAATATGAGTCTGTACAAACGCAGGCTGCAGTGTCAGGGCCAGAGTCTGAGTCTTAAACAGAAATATGAGTCTGTACAACGCAGGCTGCAGTGTCAGGGCCAGAGTCTGAGTCTGGAACAGAAATATGAGTCTGTACAAACGCAGGCTGCAGTGTCAGGGCCAGAGTCTGAGTCTTAAACAGAAATATGAGTCTGTACAAACGCAGGCTGCAGTGTCAGGGCCAGAGTCTGAGTCTTAAACAGAAGTATGAGTCTGTACAAATGCAGGCTGCAGTGTCAGGGCCAGAGTCTGAGTCTGGAACAGAAATGTGAGTCTGTACAAGCGCAGGCTGCAGTGTCAGGACCAGAGTCTGAGTCTGGAACAGAAATGTGAGTCTGTACAAGCGCAGGCTGCAGTGTCAGGGCCAGAGTCTGAGTCTTAAACAGAAATATGAGTCTGTACAAACGCAGGCTGCAGTGTCAGTGCCAGAGTCTGAGTCTGGAACAGAAATATGAGTCTGTACAAACGCAGGCTGCAGTGTCAGGGCCAGAGTCTGAGTCTGGAACAGAAATATGAGTCTGTACAAACGCAGGCTGCAGTGTCAGGACCAGAGTCTGAGTCTTAAACAGAAATATGAGTCTGTACAAACGCAGGCTGCAGTGTCAGGGCCAGAGTCTGAGTCTTAAATATGCCAGTATTCTGTTCATGAAAAAGCAAGTTATGCACACTGGGATATTTTGATAGAATTTACAATAATGTTGCATTTAAACACAGTATCCTGATTTCTCACCACTGTAGCCAAACTGAGCATGTGAAAACTTAAAAAACTAATATGGCAGAAGCAGTACATTTTCCCAAATCAATCACATTTCTGAGCATTTTTTAAGGTAACATTCCATCTTTAATTAGTGCTAGATGTGCAGTGTTGGTCACTTGTCCTGAAATGTGACCAACTTCCAACATCCAAGTGTTAATCGTGTCGCGTTCAAGCAGCTACAGTATCTGTGACGCTCATGCAGAGTGTCGGGTGTCGACAGGTGAGGTGATCGAGTGGATAATGTGCAGGACAGACTGATGATGCCTGAGTTTGATCCCAGGCTTTCTGCTGAAGCAAACTGTTACTGCAGCAAAGACACTCAAACTTAATACTTTTAAAATCCTTGCTTTCTTTACAAACACATGATATTATCGTTTGAAACTGCAAAACAAACATGATGTCTTAATTGAATTTCTCAGTACATGTATAAGTGCAGAAAAGAGAGATTAATGACTTTGTCCCACTTGACTTCAGTAGGAGGATGTTTGGTTTCTGCACAGTGGCGGAGTGGTTAGCGCTCTATCCTCACAGCAAGAAGGTCGTCGGTTAGACTCCCGCACGGCCCGGGCCTCTCTGTGTGGATTTTGCACATTTCTCCGTGTCCGGTGGTTTCCTCCGGTTTCCCCACCAACCCAAATTTTTCAGACTGGGACCCTCAAAATAACCATGTAACCAACTCGTGACCCCCACAGTAAAATTAAATAAATGTCTGTAAGTTGGAAAACCATTGTTTTACTAGTTTACTGCTTCATATGACCAAACTTCAGGCAAACACGATGGTTCCAGGTAAAAAAAAGGGATTAAATACCAAGTCATAATTGGAAAATTACATCTTCAAATCATCTCGCGACCCACAGATTTTGCTTTGCAAAATAGTCGTAATAGAACAGTAAACACATTTCTGTCTGTCTGTGCTGTTCTTGGATTAAACCAGTGCTTCTCAATTATTTTTTGCCGCGCCCCCCCTGGGAAAGAAAATGTTTCGCGCCCCCCTACTCACCGCGGTGACTAAAAATCAGATTATTATCTATAAAAGTGTATAAGTAAATCTAAAAGTGTATCCTTTTAAACATTAACAAACGAAAAAAAACAATATCAACTTGAAACAAAGTTCAACAAATATTAACTTTGAACGTTTACACTTTGCAAGTTTATATATATTTTTTATTCATATTTTTTTGCAGTGTTATTTTTACAGTGTAGTCAGCTTCACAGGCTGAATAGAAAAGGCTTTGAAAGCGGCGCTGGGCGCTGTTTATTCCACAAATGATCAGAGCCGTACAGTTTGTGTGGAGTAAAGTTGGTGAAATGATGTGTCAGATCAGGCGTTTTACTGCGGACACGCGACCTAGGCTTGTTGACGCTGCTCTGTCCCGGTTGAGCGCGTGGTGTCGGGGCCGTTCTTTTCACCCGTGCGTGTCTGGTGCGGTGCGCGAGAAGCCCGAACCGCTGCACACAACACAAGCGGAGAGACGCAAACGTGGAAATGTACCGACACCTGCACA